>JANTPZ010150806.1:4878-19174 GCA_025593235.1 Vachellia pachyceras | reverse complement strand
AAGGATTTACTATTGCCTCCAAAATTTCAAATAAAATATTTAACTCATCTTTAAAAAGTCAAATATCCTATATATTGGAAACCGTATACAACAACAAAATAGATAAATAATTTCTAAAATAATTCATATATCAAATAAATAATTCTACTCACATAAAAATAAATAATAGAATTTTCTCTACCAATATATGGTCTTATGCCAATAAAACTCTAATTGGAAAAATATCAAAATCTAAAAATATTCTCAAATCAATATAATAATACTACCATTAGGAAGAGAAAAATATTTATAACAACTTTCATAAAGAAACTTACTAAAAATAAATTATTTTATTTACCTAAATACTCCCACAAATAGAACCTTGAGATTGAAAAACACCTGACTGAGACTTTCTCTCTCTCTCTCACTCTCTCTGTCTCTCTCTCCCTCTCCCCGGCTCCCTCTCTCGGTGAAGGGTGTGTGTTTGAGTTGCATGTGGGGTATTTATAATACCCCCAATCCCACTCATACCTTTCTCTGCCCACGAAAGTGTGGCACAGTATATATTTTTTTTATTTGTTTTCACTCACACACTCCTCCCATCACATCCCAAATCTCCACTCAATTCCCAAATCTCTTATTGTACACGCCACTTCTGACTTCTCTCTGTTTTTTTTTCTTTCGGATGTTACAACCAACATGAACTCAAATGGTTAGCATATCTTTTTAGTCATAATGTATATAGTTTCTTGCTGACTTCTCACCTAATCATTTCCTGTACTCTATAAACATGAGCCTCTCATTTGTCACTGAGTAAAATCTAAACAACCTTGTTCCTCCAGGTAGTTCTGGTGGTTCAGCTAGTATGTTGGACTGGACAGTTAATTGGTCATGGAGTATTTGAGGTACTTTGCTTTAATACAAAACTGATCTCTGACTCACAAAATCAAACACACACCCACCCACCCACCTTTCTGTTCTTTATTATAAGTCCCCTGTAGAAATCTTTTTTTGTCCCAAATATAAGTCCACATGCAGGGTTATTAATGACTGGTTTTTAGTGTCACCCTTATTTAATACTCGTTGGAAAGGGAGAAAGAGATAAGAATGATTTGTAGAGAGAGAGAATTTTTATAAGAGTAAATTTTAAAAATTGTGTGTGTATATATTTACAAACCCCCCCCCGGGGGAGAGACTGAGATTTATTTGTGTTACAGAAACGAGCACCTGCTCTTTTGGGTAACCTTATTCAGGGCCTTATAATGGCTCCTTTCTTTGTCTTGCTGGAGGTATTGTCCTTATAATTTGAATATTGTCCCTGACTTTATGTTGTTGGTTTTTTCTTTTTCTCTTGTATGTTCCCCCTTGGAGCGTTGTCTTCTTCTGGAAATTCATTATATGATTGATTTCATTTGGTTCAGGTTCTCATGAGTTTATTTGAGTATGAACCATACCCAAGATTCCGTTCAATAGTACAGGAAAAAAATAGAAGCTGACCTCAAATCATGGCAAGAAAATAAGCAGCAACTACTTTTCTTAACTTCTTCCTGATTCTGTGCCTCCTTAATATAATGGTCTGTGAGCAAGTGGAAGTGTACAGAACTAACTGTAAATAATATATATTTGATATAATGGTGAAGAGTCAAATTACACTATTCATGGAAATGAATTTGCTTTACAAATTAAAAGTTTGGGTGAATTGAGTTGACTCATCACAACCAAAATCTAGTTCATGGCCTAAAGAATGCTTGCAAATTAAAGACACCTCTACATGAAATATGGATGCGTTATATCAATGGAGATTGGATATAATAAATGCGGCTTGCTTCTTCTTTTCACTTAAAAAAAGTCGGTTTCTTATAATGTGATAAAATAAGATTAAAATCTCTATTAGATATGTGCTCACATTTAATTCTTAATAGTACATAGAATATAATTGCTTTGATAAGAATATACATGTGTTTAGCAAAAAAAAGTAAAATGTTAAGATGCAAATATATCCATGAAGTATTCCACTAGGGGCATTAGACACCATAAACTTTTCTTAGGCGTAAAAGTACACACAAAATTTTCAAAAATGATGCAGAAATCAGACAACCATGAAGGCAACTAACAATAAACGTTTGGCAAACATAAAAGGTCAAGAAATTTGTGCAAAAACAAATATATTTGAAATTTGCAATAGTTGGGGGCATTTTACGTCATCTGGAAACCTCATGTATAGTTTTTCAAGATTTTAAAAACTTCATGCGTGATTTTGCACTATTTTCTTGATCTATATGTTTGTTGAATGTATAGCTTTTCAAGATTTTAAAGGTTGTAGCATTTTGCACCATTTTAAAAATTTTATATGTATTTTTTGCACAAAAAATAAAGAGTTTATAGTATCAAATACCCATATAGCGAAATACTTTGTGGGTAAATATGCACCTTAACAATAAAATAAAATAAAATATCGAATTAGCTTTATCAGTGAACTGGAGGGAATAAAAATTTCAAACACTTACACTAAATGAATAAAACAAAAGCCTTAAAAGCCAGTGTGTGTGTGTGAGAGAGAGAGAGAGAGAGAATGCCTGGTATTTGCAACTTTGCAAGTTCATTAATACCATACAAGCATTTTGAAGAAGAAAGTGAGTTTTTTTACCAACAAAACGATCTTGTCCAGTAGGATATTCTTCTTTCTTGATCTTGACTTGCAGTTCACGGAATCTTCAACAACCACAAATCAAAACACGCTTCCAAGCAAACTATACTTTTGACGAAAACGCAATTCCCAGCAGTATCTGTCGCTATATGTGTGTTACAACTCAGAGGCGCCGCAATTTTCTTAGATGAGAACTTTTCTTATTCGTTGCAGAGAAGGTAGTTGGTCAATGTTTGTCTTGCTACTATGTTATAGTAGTAGTACTCATATTATCTTCTTCTACAGTAGCTTCAAATGCATTACTATAATTCTACTTTGTGCGCTGTCTTTTGAGAGATTGATTGAGTGTGTGTTTGGGAATCCGTTAGGAGAACGATTTTACGGATTTCATGGTAAGTGAGAAATTTTATCTCGATTTGCATGCAATGTGATTAGGAAGTTATTCCCAAACATGCTGCACTGAGTCTCTTCATATCCATTTCATGCTTGAACAAATCAATTACATGAACCAACAAAATTGGAGAGGTTAGTTTTTCATAATGAGGTGAATCAAGGTTGGATTCACTGTTAAAAGATGTGTGCAAATTTAGTATTTGATAATGTCTCGAATAGAGTTGTTTCCAACATGATGATACATATACTTAACAAACAAAAAATAATCAATTGCACAAGAGATAATCAGCATTATAAGTTACCAGCTCCTTTATTTCTCATCTCACTAAAAACAAATAGTTTATTAATGACAGAATTGCTAATTTTATTATTAATCCATCGCTAATTTTAGAGATAGCCTATTTCATAGTCTATTACAACTTTACCGTAGATTAACGATGGAATTATCCACAAATGTTGGCTCGGTTTGTAAGGAATTGGCTCACAACCCATAAGGTCGTGAATTTAAATCCCGCTGCAAATGTGAAGACCTTGTTAGTGGGTGATTTGTAAGTACCTCAATCTGTAAGCGCTCTCTAAGTCTGAAGGCATGTTTTAACCCTAGTCAGCTCCTGGGATCCAACTCATCCAAACTTTTTTGTATGAAAAATGATGGAATTGTTCAATCAGTCACTGATTTTATGGAGGATTTAGTAACGAAAAGAATTGATCGAACTCAAACATTGATTTTGGGGAGAATTGGGAAAAAAAATCTCCCATTAACAAATTTATTGGAGAATGAAACTTGTATAATGTGGAGGTTAGTTTCATTTGCATAATGTAAAAGCTTTGTTATATATCATAAATGTCGATTGTATAATATAGAAGGTCAGTTGCATTTAAATTTTTTTAAAATTTTATTCAACTAAGTTTCCATGATATGCAACTGACATTTCACATTATATAAATGCAACTAACCTTTTACATTATACATGTCTCATTCTCCAATTAGTTTATCAATGGGAGATTTTTACCCAATTCTCCTTTAACTTTGTCATTAATTTCATTGCTTAATTAATTAGTGACGAAAGTGTCCGCTCCATAAAAACTTTGTTTCATAGTGTGTATTGATTTACCACACACATATATTTATATATAAATTACACATTGCAATATGAAAACAAGCCGGCGGTAGAATTAAGAAAAAGTTTGCATTATGAAGCGATAAGAGGAAATTAAAATACTACAAAAAAAAATGACATTTAGCGACAGAAAAATCATCGCTAAATGACTATTTTCCATCAGAAAAATTTCATTTAGCAACGAAAAATATTAACAACCCTCATTTTAGCGAAGAAAAATAGCCATTTAGCAACGGATTTTACATCGCTAAATGGCATTTTTCTCGTAGTGAAATAAGTTGTTGATAAGTTATAATAATTATAAGGGTCAAAAACTAACTTTTGGTCCTCATAGTTTTCCTTAATTTTGGTTTTGATTCATGTAGTTTCGAAGTTTTGTTTTTGATCCTTAAAGTTTAATCCTTTTAAAACTGTTACTCCTTGTAATTTCTTAAATAAGCATTTAACACCGTTAAAGTGGCTCATGTGTCTTTGATGTCGTCATTTGATCTAAGGTGGCTTGATGACTGAGTATAGAAGTTGCTCACATGGATTGGAACATTGGTTGAAGGGAAAAAGGGGAAAGGGCTAGGTCAAAAGAGGACCCACTTGTCGTCATCGGAAGTCAGCGCTGTCAGTCATCGGAGTCATCGAAGTTTCGATGATATTCCGGCGACTTCTCTGCCATTGCATTGAGATCGTTGATTGACTCTGTAAGTGTGGTGTTTGCTCTTCTTCTTCATATCCGTCGTCTGGTTTTATTTGGCTAGGATGAAGTTTGTTGTGAGATGCTTAATCATTTGCTTTTCTTCTTATACTAATTATCGTTATTGCTCATGTTTTCTTTTCATTAGGGTTGAATTTGATTTGTAATTGAGGCAGTAGAAATCCTAGGCATTCTTCTTCTTCATCTGTACATAAGTTGGCGTAATTTTTTTTCATAGTAATATCAGTTTTTTTCATAGCCACAAGTACTTTGTTGTGTTCATATTTTGGGTATTGAACATAGCCATTTGGTAAGCAAATATATTATTGAACTTTTAGCTTACAATTTTGCACTTTGAAAATATATTATTGTTTCACCAATTCAGATATTAACGTATAGAAAATATAACAAGAAGGTGAGCAAATAAGTCATTTTGATTAGCATCATAATATTGATAATTACAAACATGTCATTTTGCCCAACTTACATGACTGTGAGCAAATATTACAATACGTAGAGCAAATATGTCATTTTGCCATATCCAAAATGCTCAACCCAAGACATATCAGAACACATCGGTTATCCTTTTACATTGAAATTTACAACTTTCCAAATCAAAAACACACTATAAACAAGTGTTTCAATAAACTCCAGCTTCCTTCTAAATTTTATATCCTCTTCCTTTAAACGTTTTGAAATATAGGTCGCCCTTGATGGATAAGATCCAAAACCATGTATTGGGACAGATACTTAAATAAGCACTCTTGTGAGAGTAAGAGAAAATTCCCAAAATATGATTTTATAATTCAAAATTCCAATAAAAGTGGGAACAGTTGTGCCTTTCGAATTTTAATTTTTGGATATTAAATACAAGGTTATCCCACAACCGCACAACACACGTATGGAAAACCACTCTGAAAAACTCTCTCCCGCTCTCTCTGTAACAACTCTCCTCTCCTCTCTTTCTTTTCTCCGTGCATTTGCTGTGAGAAACATTTTGGATCCAAATTTGTGATCATCGATAGAAACACGTGGGTATCTATGGAAACATCTATTCAATCAGTCTACATATACGCTCGAATCTTTCAAAACCAATCAAAGCAATTGCACCCCCAACGTGTTTGTATATCACACAGAAAAAAAACCCAAAACCCCATAAATTAACTCATTTAAAAAAAATAATCCTTCCACATTCTCTTTTCATTATTGTTAACTAGACATATGATCCATCCATGAATTTTGATCCATCCATAAAGTGAGAATTATAACTTCATCCCTACATTTGCACCTTTCACCCAAGCTTCTTCCTACTGAGTGTGAGTGCAAGAAGGAGCTCCTACTAGAGACCATTCAACTAACCGAAAAAAAGATTCTGAGATGAAGACATTAAAATGAGCCATTGTGGTTCAGACTTGAGAATGGAAAAAAGAAAACAGAACAGTCACCATTGAGGGCTGAATGTTATGCCAACTCAGATCAAATGACCGCATCTGCCATTTTAACCGTGTTAAATGTTTATTTAGATCATTTTAAAACCGTAGAAACTAACGGATTCATATGGACGACAAAACTTGAGGGACTAAAAATAAAACTTCAAAATTACAGGGATCAAAACAAAAAATAAGGGAAATTATATAATATAAGCCACATCTAATTAGAGTCATTGACCCACCTAACATGCCTAAGAATGCTCTACTCCGATTGAACCAACAACCAAGTGACATAATACTACCAAATTAGCACCACTCATTCAAACAATTCAGCTTGGTTTAATTAATTAAATCTTATTTATATTGAAGCCACACACACACATTAAATAATTGATCGTATTTATGTATAGGCTAAAGTA
The DNA here is from genome assembly GCA_025593235.1 of Vachellia pachyceras. Taxonomy (NCBI): domain Eukaryota; kingdom Viridiplantae; phylum Streptophyta; class Magnoliopsida; order Fabales; family Fabaceae; genus Vachellia; species Vachellia pachyceras. Next base: position 12,500 of record JANTPZ010150806.1, on the reverse strand, counting down.
TACCTTTGGTCCTTTATATTTGCGTCAAGTTTCATTTTAGTCCTTTAAGTTTAAAAAGTGCACTTTTAGTCCCTCAAATTTAACGCCGTTAGTTTCTCTTAACGGAAATTGGTGATTCGTTGAATTTAATTGATGACTGCGTAATAAAACGTTAACGACAAAGCATACTCACATTTTAATTTTAATTTAATAATATAATAAATTTGATATTTTAAATTGTGTAAAATAAAAAAAGATTTAAAATAATAGCGTTAAGTTTGATGAGTCAGTAATTTCCGTTAAAAGAGACTAACGGCGTTAAGTTTGAGGGACTAAAAGTGCACTTTTTAAATTTAAAGGACTAAAGTGGAACCTGACGCAAATATAAAGGATTAAAAGTATACTTTAACCTTATATATATTTGACTTCCAATTACGCATTGACACACAATGATAAAATATGTGGGCGCATGCGTGTGTGTATATTATATTTTTATAATTTTTTATATTAGATCATAATATGTATTATTATTTAATTATTTTTTGTTAGGAAGCATGCATATGATATTTATTACATATTAATATAGATTTTAAATAATATCGAGTTTCAATTTAGAGATAAGTTCAAAGCTTTCTCTATCCACACACACACAATTTGAACTTAAAATTTTACTTAAAAGGATGCATCTATTTGAATGAGCATGTGCAAATTTTACGCATGGTTATATAGTTTATTACACATGCTTCAAAATATGATACATCCTGGATCGCTAAACAAGTGTCAAGTACTTTTAGATAATAAAATAATAAATGAAAAATTTACAATCAAATCCTAAATAAGAGAATTAATGAATAAAAGATTCCAAAGATTCACAAAATTATAGGTCCCAAGAGTAACTGCTGATGTTGTCATTAACAACCTTACCAAACTTCATTAACAACCTCAGCAGCTACTCTTGGGACCTTATAGTAATTTTATGACTCTTTTGGACCTTTTACGCAGGGTTATATAGTTTATTGTAATGTGTCTGTTTGACTCAGCGTTTACACAGTTCAAACGTACGTTCAACAGTGTTTTTTCGTAAAACGAGATAATCTCATTCACATATGTACTTCACTTTACGTAAAAGTACTTCTTTACCGCATTCCCAAACGGGTTCATTGATACCCTACATCTGAATCGTTAAACAACTGTTGTAGATAATAAAATAATAAATTTTGGAGCGAGTAATTTTTAGCAATTTTTCCTAATATTAAATGGCAAAACGTGCATTTATTGCAAATGACCATCATCGAACTAGTTAGTAAGCTATAAATAAAACCTTATGAGTAGACAATGTGTTTAACAGGATCATGTTTTTATAATTAACCCCAATTTAAATGGAAATATACAATGTCTGATAAAATATTTCAACTACACTGAAATGTCTTTTTTTATTATTAAATATGATTATCTTTCTACTGGAAATAAATCTATTTAAATCATTGTAAATTATAAATATGTACACCTTTCTCATCAAATATTTAAATTTTTTCATTGGCCACGTCGTAAGTGACTAACCATTTTCGTTAAACTCGATTCCATTACTTGAAATGTCATATTTACTGGTATATGTGTTTGAGCCGAATGTATAGAAAAGAATATTTAGGGCCTGTTTGGTGATTACGTGTTGTGAACGAGAAAAACCAAGAGCATCTTTTATACAAATAAACGTTGTTTTCTACATTTTCAACTGCAGCACCAAACGCAAAACCTTAATATTCCTTAAACAAATTAAAGTTAAGAGGTTTAATGGATATTTATCATATAATATATATATATATATAAGTTGATATATCCATATAAGCCTAAGCACACTAAGCATTGAGGAAGCATCCAAAACAAACACGTCAACTTAATTGCTTTCCACACGGCTAAGTTACTGTTTGGATAAGCAACCCCCAAAGTACAATGCAAAGGACTCATGAGTTGAATTAAACACTTTGGTCTCAATTATTGACTTGTGCTATACCATTATTCCGCCAATTAATTACGTCCTTCGTTACACTAATTTTTCTTTTTCTTTTTAAGAGAATTACACTTTAGTACCAAAAAAGAGATTCAATTACCTAAAACTCCTGTAACAACTTACAAGCATACGGTGACCAAGTTCTACGGTAGGAAATGGCAATGGGTCTGTTTGAAAACGCGGTAGAGAAATACTTTTATGCAAGTCGAGGTAAATACGTGGAGAAGATTATCTCGTTTTACTGAAAAACACTGTTAAACGTGCTTTTGAGATGTTCAAACGTATTGCCAAACACCTACAATATCTTTGTAGTCGTTACAACTTTTTGGTAATTAAATTCATTTCTCATTAACTCATGCCAGTTATCTCATTTTTTTTTTGTCTAAACACATATATTCTCATGCATTAAACAATCATGTTCAATACATATTAAACATTAGAAGCTGCATATCTCCTAGCGAAAATTAAACATTGGTTTGTTATATTAGTGGAAATTAAATTAAAGTCAACCTTGTTGGGCTTCACAAATTCCAAGGTATATTGCTCTGTTTATTCTTTCTTATAATAATTTTTTAATAAACCTTTCTTATAATATTGAAGTGCTATGGTTTTTGGAGTTTGTTTTGAATCAGACTGCTTTTCAAACATTCCATATCAGTTTGATAAATTCAAGAGACTTTTTCTGTTCTTCTGAATAAATAAATTACCATATATAATAATATATACATAAGCAGATATGGTTGAGGCGTGCTGCATCATAGAAAAGGGAATGTAATTCCAGATTTGTACAATTAACATTATAAAATAATATAACAATGTCTAACAGAGGCTATCATCACTAATCTAAAAGAGTCCCTTTACTTTTTTTCATATATGTGAGTGATGTGATGATGGATTTTTCCAGAAAAAGAATCTTAAGGTTATCCTATTTAGGTGAAGACCTTTTTTTTCCTGGTCTTTTTTCTGAACCTAAGAATCTGCTTCTTCTTCATTGGTCGTCATCATCATCATCTACTCTCAGATCACCAATACTGGCTGGTTGATGATGTCGTGGAAGCATAATACTGGTCTGGGACCTCAAAGGCCTGATGAGGCTTTACAAATGGGTCAATTGTATTTACACTCCCAGAATTATGAGCAGAGTTTATCTGATAATCAAAGGTTGAGTTATAGGAAGCATCAGAGAAAAGGTCAGAGATTGGAGCCAAGTAAGATTCCATTTCCAGGAGATGGGTGAGAGAACAAGTCCTTGGGAATTTCAACATTTGCTGCTGACCGGAGCCAATATAATTATGGATCATCTTGTTATGTCCTTCTTCTGTTGTTGTGTTGTTTATGAGAAGACTTGGGTATTCTTCCTCCAGTATTATTTCCTCCTTTAGATCCATTGATGATTTTGCTATGTTCTTCTTCTTGTAAATCCTACACAGCACCCAATCATCCAACTGATACAAAGCCAACCACACAAAAAAGGGTGAGTCTCAATCAAATTAAAAAAAAAAGTTCTAAAAAGAGTTAGATAAGAAACAGGATCAAGTTTCAATTCTTGCATAAAATTGAATCTGCTTATAGGGTGAAATTGAACATGATTGGGGCTAAAGGGGCTTACCCTCATGGATCCAATATGCTTGCTGGCTCGTCTTGGAGAACCAATGAGACGATACTCGTGCATGATCCAATCGGTTTTGATACCTTTTGGTGGCCTCCCTTTGTAAAAGACGAGAGCTTTCTTCACCCCAATGTGTTTGGCCCCACTGTAAATTGCTTTGTCTGTGCCTGTCGCCTTCCAGTACCCAGACACAGTGGCCCTGTTTGGCCTCACCCCATTTGGGTACTTCCTGTCCCTTGGCGTAAAGAAGTACCACTCATTCTCTCCAAACACTGCCTTATCTGCATTTCAACACAACCCAACCATAAGCCAAGCATCCTCAGCATGAACCACAATATATACAAAGGAAAACAGAGCAAACATGTTTTAGTTTTATTACAAGCAAAAATAAAATGGGAAAATTAATCTATCTTGTTCGTAACGCAATCCCTCTGTATTTTTTTACTCGTTGTAATGCAGTTGCTGAACTTTGACTCAAGCCAAAACACGGACTAACGATTAAAATCATAAATATTAGGTTTCAGTGGGTTAAAGTTTAGAAAGACACTGATTTACAACCGAATCTTACAATTCAAAACTATACTGGTTGAGTTCCACCAAGATAAATTATAGGTATCCAATTACAACTCAGTTAAGATTAAAGAGACCGAAAGATCAATTTACCCAGAAAAAAAAAAAGGCAAGAAGAAGAAGAAGAGGGAAAGAGAGAGATATGTATATGAACAGAGGCACAAAAAGAGAGAAGTGAAGGAAACAGGTGAGGATTGGGAAAATGAGTGTATATATATACCAGGTAATTGCCAGGGATCAAACTTATAGATATCAACCTCAGGGATTATAGAAGCAGGGCATGGCTTAGAGGTGGCTTGGTTACAGAGGTAATGAACGATTAGCTCCTCGTCCGTTGGGTGGAATCTGAAGCCAGGTGGAAGATCAGAGCCTCGAGGTGAACCGGCCTCCATTTCAAAGCGGTTTGTCGAACCGGTTTGGTTGTTTCTCCTCAGAGGCAAAATATCAAACACTTTGGTGTGCGAGGAACAGAGAAAGAAGGAGGACGAGGAGGCTCGAGAGGAATGAAGGTATTTGAAATGTTTGAAAGGAGATGGAAGGTGCTTTTATCGTTGAGGGGTTTTGTCGTTTTGTGGAGTTGCTGACTTTTGATTGGTCCATGGTACGACTTTTGGCTATTCCCAGATAAAAAGGCCGCAAAATTTAAAAGGGGTAATTACGTCCAAGTCTCAAAACAAATCACCGTCACGGATCGCTGAAAATATGAAATTAAATTGGAATATAATCCTATATTAGTTGTAAATGTGAAAATAACATATTTCACTGTTGGTCAAAAAAAAAAAAATAACATATTTCACTTGATTATTTGAATTGAAATGAGAGAAAAATGTTTGAAAGAGAATAGGGTAATAATGTATTTTCACATTTGAAATTAACCTAATTCAAATCCCATAAGACTTCAAAAACTAAATTTCATAATTTCCAAGGACATGATGAAAATTTTTTTTGGACCTAGATGTAAATACCCCTTAAAAATAGGATTATACTTAAATCAAATTTCTTTTATCTAATCTTTCAAATTCGTAATCACAAGTTGTCATATATCATAATTTTAATATATTATTATTTAATTTTAAATTTATATAAAAAATATAAAGTGTCAATGAAAACACCAAGGAATAAATATAAGGAACTTTAAGTTTTCTCCTAATATATATATATATATATCAAAATTGTATTTTTTTTGTTTTTGGGTAAGATTATATATATATACCGGAAGGTCCAATCCTTATCTTCTAACTGGGTTAAGATTCATGTATTGGTTATAAATGCTTTTGTCATTTCATAAGGTCTCTGAGAATGGTAATAATAATTTGTACATTCTATAATTACGGAAAACATAAATGAGAAATAACGGTTATAGATAATAAAGTAAATAAGGAAATTAAAGTGATATTCATGTACACTTGGAATTTTTTTTATGCTGGCCATTTTTGAAAAATTAGTGGAATTGAAGCATCCTTTTTTTAAAATGAATATCTTAATTTTCCTTCTACTCCTAAATATAGGAGCTGAATTATTAATGCACAAAAATTAAAAAAAAATATTAGTCAATTTAGTTATTGCTATAAAAATGCATAATCACTTTTAACCCCGCATTGGAAACTAACTACTCCCGATCCTTTGATAAAAAAACTCTCGTTGTAATTATCAATATAGAGGTTTTCTTAAAATATATATATAAATTTAATGGATAAATCAATTGAGATTTTACATTGTAAAATAAATAAAAAACTCTCGACTATTGTTAAATTCATAAGGAGATGGCTCTTTTTATTTCGTCCCTTTTCTTTTGAAATTTACAAAAATTTCAGACCATCTTACTTAAAAGGTATTAAATATCTCCCACTTAACCACAAATATGGTTAGTAATAATTAAATGCCAGCGGCATGCATATATATATAGGGATATAAATTATAATATAAAAGTATGAGCACATGCTTTAAGACATTTTTTAATTAATTATTAATCATAATTTATTTTTAAAAAAAAATGTGCCAATTTTTTATAATTAATAATTAGTTGAGATTATCCAAGTAAAGAGCAAAAAGTAGCATGAGAAGGATTCCCACGTCTCATCTACGCAATTTCTTCCAAGATTCATTGAACTTGAGTGGGCCCTACCTTGCCTGCGTCTTCATCCACAGGAATATTACCACCTTCATGCTCTCTTGTTCCACAGCCTCTAGATTACTTTGCTCACTTTTGATTGTAAGAACAGGCTGAGGAACCAACGGTAACCAAGGAATCCCAGACTAAGTGAAAGGGATGGGAGATACAGTAGGTAGGGTATCCTCAAATCCCATATTGATTAGACCCGTCCGCATTGGTTTAACGTTCAAAACGTCTTTTGGGTAACTATAGGATCCAAAAAGAGTAAAACCCTATGCCTACGGACGGTTAAAACATGGATAATACCTTAAGATGTTATAGATCTAATAAAAACTGTTAATTTTTTGTAAATTAACAAATTAAGGATCGAATCATCATCATGAGATACAGTCACATGTAGTACCGAACATTGTCTCGAACACAATTGCTTCAAGTAGAAGAGTACAAAGCTAATTAAGGAATTTGTGTTGGAAATTAACATAAGGCTTTTAATTCATTTTCTCAGTAAAATATATAATCTTTTTGGTCAAACTATCCTCTGAATTGGTCCATGTAAAGAGGGTTTCTATTCTTAGGATAATTTTCAATTCCAATAAAAATTATTAAAAATGCATTTCAAGAAAATCAATATACAAATGTTATAAATAACTAATTTGATTAATTTAACTAAAAATATCTTTAACTTTTTAACAACTGGACAACCCAAAAGTACTTATTAATAAAATTTGATATAAAATTTATTTCACATGCTTATTTCAAATCATGAAAAAAGCACTTACAACATGTCAAAAATAAGCTAATTGATCCAAATAAGACAATAGACACTGGGCCTGTTTGGTAACCATGGGCTTATTTTCATAAGCACGTTTAACAGTGCTTTTCCGCAAAACGAGACAATCTCCTCCACATATTTGCCTCGGCTTATGTGAATAAGCACTTATAAATGGTTTATGGCAATTTACCAAACGGACCCACTATATATTTGATTGTATCGAAAAAAAATTAATATATATGTGTGTACACGTTTATGATTCTATATATATATATGAATTGATATAAAAGTTTTATTTAAATTTTATATATCAGTTATATTTGTATGTTGTTTCGATGATGAAAAATGAATATTCCTAAATAATAGGATTGTTCAATATTGTGCATAACGTATATACAGTTTCAAATGATTGAGCAGTCAGCAGCCAATTCAAAACGAAAGAGAATAAAGTTTGAAACTTCAAAGATTCCTTGAAAAGACGAAAATATCTTTCTTTGCTTATCCATTGGACTTCAATAATTTAAGGGGAAATTATTCAGTTTGATAATACGAGTATAAAAATTAAAAAAAA
>JANTPZ010150805.1:0-11919 GCA_025593235.1 Vachellia pachyceras | reverse complement strand
CGGTTACTTCGGCCTGGGGTTCCATTACCTGGGTCGGAGCCGAGGACTCCCACTACGTTTGTTAGTGTGCCATACAGCGATTTCTTGAGTAAAATTAATAGTAATCAAGTACAGAAGGTGGAGGTGGATGGTGTCCATATCATGTTTAAATTGAAGTCTGATGTAAGAAGCGTTCAGGATAGTGAAGTTGCGGGAGCAAGTAAGTTGCAAGAGTCAGAGTCGTTGATTAAGAGTGTTGCTCCAACGAAAAGGATAGTTTACACAACAACAAGGCCAAGTGATATAAAAACTCCATATGAAAAGATGTTGGAAAATGAGGTGGAGTTCGGGTCACCGGATAAACGTTCTGGGGGTTTCTTTAACTCAGCTTTGGTAAGGAAGTTGCATTTTAGGATCGAGAAGCATTTTATCCTTATACAAAGTTAACCATAGGCGTTAAAATGGTGCCAGCGTGATGTTGGAGTAATCAGAAATGTTAGTTGCCAATGGTCTTACCACGGGAATTTATACATGTGCAACCAGTTTATCTGAATTTACATTGTTATGAAGCCTGTTTCTATGTATTTGCTATATCGTCTTTTCTTTCTATCATCTTTGTTTCTTTTCATTCTACATATAGTGTCATGCTTACTACATTATATTATTCACAGATAGCCTTGTTCTATGTTGCTGTACTCGTTGGGCTCCTGCATCGGTTCCCTGTGAGCTTTTCTCAGGTGGTAGATTGCTTGCTGTGCCTTTTTTAGGCCTTCTCCCTCTTTCTACATTGTTAAAATGCAATATTTTCCTGAGTGTATATATGCCATGTACAGCATACAGCCGGTCAGATTAGGAACCGGAAACCGGGTACCTCTACTGGTGCAAAGTCATCTGATCAAGGTGAAACTATCACTTTTTCTGATGTTGCTGGTGTTGATGAGGCTAAGGAAGAGTTAGAAGAGATTGTGGTAGGATGGACTCTTGGACTCTCATAAGCTCATTCTACATTTTCATTCTGTAGGGTGTTTTAGAGGCCAAAAGTTTTACAGCATGATCTTTTCCTTTCATTTTGAGTTCTTTTCATGACAGCATAATTTTTCACTTGTGCCCATGCCAGGAATTTCTTCGAAATCCAGACAGATATATTCGGCTTGGTGCTCGTCCTCCTCGGGGTGTTCTCCTGGTGGGTCTTCCTGGAACAGGTAAGACTCTACTGGCTAAGGCTGTGGCTGGGGAAGCTGATGTTCCATTCATAAGCTGTTCTGCTAGCGAGTTTGTGGAGTTATATGTTGGCATGGGTGCTTCCCGTGTGAGAGACCTCTTTGCACGGGCAAAAAAGGAAGCTCCATCCATAATATTTATTGATGAGGTAAGAATATGCATTATTTTGTTCATTGGGATGATTGAGTTCAACAACTACTTCTTGATATTTGATCAATTAGAATCTGTTTTGGCATACAGATAGATGCTGTGGCTAAAAGTCGTGATGGCAAATTTCGCATTGTCAGCAATGATGAGCGAGAGCAAACCTTAAATCAGTTGCTCACTGTTAGCATCCCTTTGACATCATTTCTTATTTTGGTTGTGAAGTTATTTGTCACATTAAGGATAATGTGCTAAAATTACTATACAGGAGATGGATGGGTTTGACAGCAACTCTGCAGTTATTGTTCTTGGTGCAACCAATCGTTCTGATGTTTTGGACCCTGCACTTCGTCGACCAGGAAGATTTGATCGTGTGGTTATGGTTTGTGTTCTAGTTTCAAGATCCCCTTTGGTTTTCATTATTGAAATAGTTCATGGCTTTCCATATTTTAAGAATGAGTACCTCATTTATATCCCCTTTTTATAGGTGGAAACTCCTCATAGGAGTGGAAGAGAATCCATCCTTAATGTTCATGTTGCGAAGAAAGAACTTCCTTTAGCCAAAGATGTTGACCTCAGTGACATTGCTGCTATGACCACTGGTTTCACTGGGTAATGCATTGCATTCCTTGCCATTCCCTTTTACTTTGAATATGCTAAAGTTGAAATTTTAATCTGAAGTATTTCATGAATCATTACAGGGCAGATCTTGCAAACCTGGTAAATGAAGCTGCTCTACTGGCTGGAAGACAAAACAAAATTGTTGTGGAGAAAACTGATTTTATTCAAGCCGTGGAGAGATCAATAGCTGTAAGTCTTGTTTCTTATTCACGCCAATATTGTTTCATTGCTTTTCTATCAAGAAGAATAAGAGACATTTCTCGTTTAAGAAATCGCCTTTCTAATTTCATTCCATTCTATGATCTGAATGGGTCTTAAATTTGGCATTCTTCATTCTGTTGAAAAAAGAAAACGTCATTAAGGCCATGCCTCTTAGGTCAACATGATTGACTTGGCTTCTATGAGCAGATTCGTTCTGGGATTGAATGGCATCATCTGAGGTTGAAATGAGGCATTCGCTTGGGGGAGTTTGTGAAACTTTGCATGGCAAAGCCCCGCACCCGGGGGGGGGGGTATTGTCTGCGAAACTCACTTTGAAATTGATTATCACTGGTCATGCAATAATTCTATCCATTACAAGTTAATAACATCTGGAGGTTCAGATGGCTTATAGTTGAGTTGGGTTAGTTGCACATTATTTCCTCGACTCAAAAGTTGATTTGACATGGGATGTATAGCAAAAAGTTATAGTTTGCTGATTTTTATAATAACTAGCATCCCATTTACTTGTCGAGTCTTGACTGTTTCTTCATGTGTTTAGTTGTTGCATCCCCAATGATTTTAGGTCAAGAGTCTTCTTTCTGCATGGTGGATGAGCTGTGTCTAACATGCTATATGGAAAATCTTTCGGTTTCATCAATGCAACTCTAGTTCAAAGAGCTGGTCAAGAAAATGAACCTAGCTACTTTTTTCAGGGCATAGAGAAGAAGACTGCCAAATTGCAGGGTAGCGAGAAAGCTGTGGTTGCGCGACATGAAGCTGGTCATGCTGTTGTAGGTACTGCAGTTGCCAATCTTCTTCCTGGACAGCCACGTGTTGAGGTAAACCATGGAAGATGCTAGGTTTATGACTAAAATGTTTTGACGTTTGTATTGATATTGTGCTTGCATTCTTGTACTTTTTGGTGTTTAACTCTTTGGCAATCAACATCAACACATAACTTAAGAACTGTGCATATGCTCATAGTTACTTTCATTACTAACAATTTTTATCCCAGTCAGGCTAAATTCGAAATTTGTATTCTTCAACTTCTGACCCGATTTTTGTTAATTTTTTATTGATTTGAATACTTTAATTAGTTCATGGATTAGAGCTAGGTTTGACGAGACTGCAAAAGGGTTAGAGATTTTCAATATGAAACTTAATGCTTTGGGCCTTAGGCTTTCTTCTGGACAATAGCAACTGAGTTAGGATAACTGGTGATCAGTGATTTAACTTTTTTGTAAATGAGATTGGTTGCTTGGAATACCAATGTATGATTTTCTCTGTTTCTGCAACGCCATGCATGATTGTTGGTTTTTGCCGCCTGTGTGTAGACATGCAATGGGTAAATTCTGTATTTGAAGATGCGAGCTGTTATGCTGCTTATCTTTTCATTAATTGTGGCTTATTATAGATTTTTTGGTGCCTTACTTCATATTCTATTATTATCAGAAACTAAGCATCTTGCCAAGGTCAGGAGGGGCTTTGGGCTTTACTTATATTCCTCCAACCAATGAGGATAGATATTTGCTATTCATTGATGAGTTGCGTGGTCGTCTGGTTACCCTTCTTGGAGGACGTGCTGCTGAAGAAGTTGTTTACTCAGGTAGAGTGTCAACAGGTGCGCTTGATGACATTAGGCGAGCAACTGACATGGCATACAAGGCAGTAGCTGAATATGGCCTTAATCAGACCATAGGCCCTGTGTCAATAGCCACACTTTCTAATGGTGGAATGGATGAGTCTGGAGGAGCAGTTCCTTGGGGAAGGGATCAGGTCCTGCAGTTTATTTAGGTCTTTCTTTCCCTTGTTCAATTTCTTCTATTTTCTGATTTCAGTCTGAACACAAACAGGGGAAGCTTGTTGATCTGGTTCAAGGAGAGGTGAAAATGTTGCTGCAGTCTTCTCTGGATGTAGCACTTTCCATTGTGCGAGCTAATCCTACCATTTTAGAGGGTCTCGGTGCACAGTTGGAAGGTAATATCTTTTAGTCTTCATATTATGTGGTTTCGCAGAGTTTATGCTTGGTAGCCAACAAATAAGTGATGAATATATATTTTAATTTAAATGAATAGGTGTTGTGCGTATCTAGTTCTTTTAAGACCTTTCTATCTCAGAGGTCTTAGTCTAAAATCTTTAAATACATAGCTCTGCGGGTCATTCTAATTTGTGAGAAGCAAGGACAATGAGTGGGATGGTGGGGGAGATATACTTTCTTTTCTGCAGCATGCATGACTCCTCAACCCATTCCCCGTGTCTTTGTTTCCATGGCATTCTATCTCATCATATCCCAGTTTGTTGTTCAATATTTGACAATCGCCATCTACTCCTTTGTTTCATAGTCCAGGGCTAATTAAACTAACCAATTAAGAATTTGTCAAATCCTTTGTTTCATATGCTGTATCACACCATTAATTGGTAAATGAATGGATGGAGTAAGATTATAAATAGTAGATTCAGGTTTTGATCTTTAGATGGTAGTTCAACATACAGCACTCTTCTGAAGGGATTTTTGATGACCTCGGGATATGAGAAGCATGCTTATCTTTTGAATTTATGTTGTACATTGATGATGTTGAATCACTGTTTGGACTTCATTATGTCATGTTATTATAAACTTATTCTTCAGAAAAGGAGAAAGTGGAGGGTGAAGAGCTGCAGAAATGGTTAAGATTGGTGGTTGCACCAACAGAGCTTGCACTCTTTGTCCAGGGCAAGCAAGAGTCTCTTCTCCCCTTGCAAGTGGGTTCCTGAAAAGCTGAAGAGTTGTCTCCTATATGCTAGCAGTGTGGGGTGAAAGCTGGAGTATTATCTTCGACATACATACATGGCTACGTAGGAGAACTTGTCCCCCGGCTAGCATTAGCTTACCCTCACAACCTTTGTATATTCCTTACTAAGGTAAAATTCTGCGCCATTTTTAACACAGCCAGCCTGTTCCATGTTGACTCGCGATTTTCCCAGCCGAAGCCGTGAAGTAAAGATGAAAGTACATACTTCAGTGCGTCGTCACAGGTTTAGCTATTTTCATTACATATGAGCAGGTAGTGAAATCGTTGTATATTTGATTATTATTTATGTGATATCCCGCTGTCTGCAATTGTTATTTTTATACATTTGTATACGTCATGATTTTGTGGAATATGTAGTACTCTGCTATATATTACTCCAAAGTTTCTTTTTACTGATACTAGATGGGATTTCTGTGCATGGCACAGAGCTTGAAAAATGAGTTACATTGTTAGTGACCTGTGAATAACATGACTTGTTATAGATTTTAGATATTGATTACAAGTGACATGGTCAAGTGGCCCTTCAATATAGTGCAGTGTGTATAAAGATTTGTCTGTTAGAATGGAGCCTTGGCTGAAAGGAATTGTTCTTTTGTGTGTGGGGAAGAGATAATTGACCCCATTTGTTGTTGAGTCTGCATCATCACATTGTCCTGTATGAGCAACTCACTGGATCTTTTGCTCAGACATTTGTTGTGGGGAAGAGAGAATTGACTTGATTGGGATGATTTTTGTACTTGTTGTGGTAATCGTTTCTGATATTTTTAAAGGGAGACTAAAATATCTGCGTTGCTTTCTCAATGCATTATCCATGTGGACTAGTGTTAGTGGTAAAAGCTAGTAGCATGCTTTTGGTGGACCGTCTGTGCTCCTTTGTGGATGAGTTTTCTTGAGAGGTAACAGTGTCATGACAATGATTTGAAAGGACTGGCAATAATAATCATACAAATGAAAATTTTTCTAATAATGAAATGAATTATTGACATTAAATTATTAAGAAGTTATGATTTTTTAGATATTAGAGGAATGTTTTCAACTTATATTTAGAGGTAGTTGTGATTCTTTTGGTCAATTTGAAGGATCACATCATAATTTTAAGGAGTATGAGTAATAACTAAAAGAAGAAAATCAGTGACATTTTATTTTTATGGTGTTTGAGGTAGTAACTTTTATTTAAAGCATAAGTAGTTTGTTAAAATTAAATATATAATGTTTTTTCTTTCTCACATGAAATGCATTAAAATTAACTATTTTATTTTTCTTTATCATTTTATTTCCCCCAAATTTTTATTCATTAAGCATGTTCAAGAATAATTATGCATCGTTATAAAGCTAACCATTTGTGAGAGGTAAATTTGGAAAGAAATTGAAATTTGGAAAACAATTATTGCAAGAAATTATTTAAATAATTTTTCTTAATATGCATAAAGTAGGCAATAATGACTAACATGTAAGACTGATGTATTAAAAAAACCAAAAAAGGCAGGTATGTTTCTCAACAACTCAACCATGAAAAGAAAATATTGTGTCCGTTTGGAAACGCGGTATAGAAATATTTTTACGTAAGTCGAGATAAATATGTGGAGATTATCTAATTTTACGAAAAAAATATTGTTAAACGTATTTTTAGTGAGTAAATAAGCTTTTTTCAAACAAACACATTGTATATTTTAATTTTTAACTTGATTTTTCTGGGGATTAGAGGATAGAAGATATTCTTGCCGGCGCAGGGACGTGGACGCTGTATCACCGTGGGAAAAGATTTAGGTGGAATATTAGATAGGACTAGTGTGCGCGTACTACGATATTAGTTACAAGCTAAATATGAGGTTTATCTTAATCTTAAATATGAGATTTATATTTACTTGATTTTTTAAATTTATAATTTTTCTTTAAAGTAACCTTATTGACTAGTCATACGAAGAGGGTTCTCATCAGTGATAGTTTTAATCTACATTTTTTTTTTAAAAACTGAGCCACAAGTATTGTATATAATTAACTTAATTAATTTTGTTAATAGTCATAAATTAGTTATATAATTAATACTAAGAACTGGAATATTAGTGTGTATTGGTGTAAATATATTTTGAAATGTTTATATTTAACGCCTCATAGTACTTTTCAATAAAATTACCTTAAATAAAATTATGCATATGCCTATAAAAAAATATTAACTCATGAAAAGAAAATAAAAATTGTTTTCTTGACAATAAAGTCCCTTAATTCTCTCCTTTTGTCTTTGGCCATTATCAATTTTTTTATACATAGATATTCTCTTTTATAAGTAATCTCAGTTGATTATGAAATGTGAATATCTATCTCAATAAAAAAATTTTGTTCAACTATCTCAATCAAAATTTAAACCTTAATTCATTTAATTAAATTTAGACCTATAAAGGAATATATGACAAATGATTTAATTTTACCTGAGACTTTCTAGTTAAGATAAGCATCAATTGTTTAAGAAAGTTCCACCATCGGGGGACAAATTCCTTCTAATTTTCAATTGTTTGATACAACCCTTTAATATTAATATATGTAAGCAATAACTATAAGTTAAAAAATCAGGTAAAAACATTTAGTTAAAAAAATAGTGGTAAAATATAAGCATGAACCATGAGACCACATTTTGCATTGGTCTATAATATAAAATTCTGTTAACTTTTTTTAAATTAGATAATTTAAATATATTATTTTTAAAGTATTTATATTTATTATTTTTTAAATTAATTTACTTAGCTTATATACTAATATAAAATATAATAATATATGTAAATAAATACTTCTAAAAATATATTTAATTTCCTTAGTATTTTTTTTAAAAATAAATTAAATTTTAGATTAAATTACTTATTAATTCATTCTGTTAATTATTTGGGAGGTTATATTTAATCTCTCTGGCTTCGTAAAAACTCAAACCCAATTCACTAAGCTATAAAATAGTGAAATTATTGGCATTTCTTACAAATATCTTAGAGCTAAATTAAAAGATCACGAGAGTCAGGGGATTGAGCCACGTCATGTTTTACCTTTTTGAACACTTTTTTCTAGCGATAAGAGGTCGTCACGCACTCACGCTATGTATAGTATATTTTATTTTTCATTTATAAATTTTACAAGAATATAGAAAATTAGATCAGTCTTGTGTTATATCGTTGAAGAATGATACGAAAAGAAATTTGAAATTGTAAAATTCTAAATCAGATTTGTTTCATACTCTAAATAAGATATTTACTACATTTAATAAATAATTCACAACTCATATTATGGGAACTTGGGAAGTATCTCATTTGGAATTTTGCAATGTTCAGTTTTTTTTTTTGTTGTCATCCGCTTTGTATTATTGTTAATTATCTAAAAGATACTGAAGAAATATAGACATTTGCGTTAATAAAAATAAAGTAACATTTTCTTACATTTCAATATACTCCATATATTCTCATATATATATATTATATTTCCTTGAAATTCAGGTCAAAAGAAATATATATTTTCTTGAAGTAGCTTTGATCCTTTTTTAAGATATTTAATGATTTTACAACATGTGAAATACTTTTTTTTATATATATGCATATATTTAATAAGGATGATAGTTAGAGAAATAATAGAAATTAAAATAATGTCAAAATTTAACGCGATTAATAAGAGAAATATTAAAAATGATAAGATATATATTAAAAATTACCCAATGATAAAAAATATTAAAAATCAATAACATTTTATAAAGGACTTTAATATTTTTAATTGTTTTTATGAATCTACTGGATTTAATTAGAGATTATTTATGGTTAGATCTCAAGGAGTATGTTTTAAAAATATACTTACATATGATGGTAAAAAAAATATACTTATATCAAATACTTTGTGATCATATATTGCATGTGTTCCCTTTTTGTATGAGTATATAATTAAATGATAATATTTAAAAAATGAGACACATGGCCACGCGTGAATTGGGAATTTGATATAATGTGTATGAGAAATTTGACATAAATATTTTTTACATTTTAATATTTTTCCTATTTTACCTATTTGTTTTATTTCTTTATTTAGATTATTATTATGGGAAAGAAATTTAGAGACCAGAAGCGTGGCAGATCGCATTATTGGTGATTTGGTGGGTTCCTGATGCCTATAAAGCTCGCCAGCACACTCGCAACGTATTGGTAACTGGCACTTCTCTCTTCCACCCATTCACTTGCTGTGAGAGATTTCAGTGGTAACACCACGCGTTTTCTTTCAGGTTCTCTTCCTTTCTCTCTCTCGGCTTTAGTAACATTTTTTTCATTCCGTTTTGTAATAATGTTGCAAGTCTCGCTTAGATTTTGTTTTTAAGAAGTATACCTTCCTCGTGCTGTTTCTGTTTCTGCTTTGTGAAGGTCTTCTTCCTCACTCCATTCATGCGGTAAGGTTGCATATAGATAAGTTAGGAAGATATAGCGCTGATAGCTTTGGAATTCATATCTGTGGCACATGCAGAACATTTAGGGAGGGGTCTTCTTCTCCAATGTTGAAGTAGATTCCAGTGGAATGACGTTTGTGGTTGAGCGTTGGGTTCTCATGAAAATTTACTTTATCTGCTATTCTGGAGCTTGACTGTAGGGTTAAATCTTCACCCACTTTCCTGAAATAAAAAGCAGAAAGTCTTAATCGTTAATATTATTCAAATACACAAATTTGCATGTCATGAAGCTGTCAAGTCTCCGACGAGTTTATCTTTAAATGTATTTCAAACATAAAAATTGTAACATAAATATCTTAGAATGGGACTTGTGAGAGTGAAGTGAAGTAAGAGGTACTGAGGTAGCTAAGTTTTTGGTTGAGTTTGCAATCTTTGACTCCAACGGTAAATTTAACCTTTACCCACCAGCTATATAGGAATTCTGACCATCCTTACTGGCCTTTTCTTTTTCAGATTCTGAAACTCCCTTTTCCCCTGTTTTTGTGTCTGGTTCAAATTTAGATTTCTTAGAACAAGTATGTCTAGATTAAAAGCTGTTATTCTTGTAATTTTTCTCTCATCGTGTTTTCTTTTATCTGCATCTGGATCTCGGTGCGGAAAGCCTTTGAAAGCCTTTTTTTCTCCAATAGAAATCTTTAAACAATTTATACACAATGAACACTACTTCCAGAAAATTTGTTACGGAGGGTTTTTATTTGCTATTATTGTTATTCTAATACAGGCCATTGGCTTGTATATATTCTTACGATGAATAATGTAATCTCTCTTTCTATCGATTTATCTCTGTATCTTTAGACGTTAAACATCATATCTGTTGTCCTTAAAGTGAAACTTGATCAACTTTTCAATAACTTGATTTTTTCTAGTTCAGCCTCAAGATGACGTCAGTTCATGCTAATGTGACATCAATTGTTGGCAAGAATGGAAATCATGTTTCTCAACCAAAGCTCCCTGGTACTGCATTCTTGCCTGGATTTGATGTTATCGGGCGTGTCTCCAGTACTTGGAAGAAAGAACTTGTCCCGTTTTCCATGGCCTTGGGCCCCAGAGCCACGATGACATTTGATCCTCCGACTACTAATTCAGAGAGAAGCAGACAAAAGAAGAACACTGTTGACCCTGCTTCTCCAGATTTTCTGCCTCTTCCCTCCTTTGAACAATGCTTTCCAAAAAGCACAAAAGAATACAAGTATGCCTTGCATGTGACTCTCATTATTTTATATGATTATTTGGTTTTATTTCCAACTGTTATGGCTTTTCAATTTTTCATAGTTGTATTCAGATCAATGTACGTGTACGATGTCTTCAAATGACTCAGGTTATTATACTATGATGTTTTAGGACACTTAGACATGAAGAAACTGGCCATGTGCTCAAAGTTCCCTTTAGACGAGTTCACCTGTCTGGGGATGAACCACACTTCGATACCTATGATACTAGTGGCCCTCAAAATATAAGCCCAAGGATCGGTATGCTGATCATGCTTAATTCTATAAATTCTCTATATTACAATTTCTTGTGACTAATGTTGGGTAACTTGGGCTCATAATGAATGAAGAGTAATTGTTTTTTTGGGTGAATCAGTTGGCATTTATTCTGTGTCTTTGTCTATCAGTATTTCCTGATTATCTTGATCTTTTTATTTTTTGCAATTCATGCTATCTTGTTCGCTGTATTAACTAGACATTACAGCTAAATTATCATCTTGTTTTTTATTCTATTGCTTATTCTGTTCGTTTGTTTTCTGAGGTGAATGAAACTGTTTTGAAAGAATTCTTACAACTAACTTCAACTTGTAATTAATTGGCTCTTCCAATTCTCTTCCAAATGGCAATCGTTTATCAATGAATTCACTAGGATGCTATGAGTGGATTGTATGCAATCTTGCACCTGAATATTTTTCGGTTTCTTTTTTAAATGGTAGTCTAGTATAAGGTTCTAGTGTAGTTTAGGGTTTATCGTTTTCTCCAGTTGACTTCTATTAGGAACTAAACTAACTAAGGCTCATATTTCATACATGCTGCTGGATCTGCGCATGCATTATATAAATCACATGGCAGTATTAATGAAAGATAGTCAAATCAGCATTTTATTTTTAAATTGTTTTATCATCTCGACTTCCTGACTTGTATTACTATAATATTTTCTTAAAAGACTGAATTGAATAATGGGATTAGTAATTACATTTGAAAGCTATATTTTGGAGTTTCTATCACACCAAGCCTTAGGAAAGACTCATGGTTTCTTTTTTGGTGGGTTTTGATGATCAGGGCTCCCTAAGTTGCGCAAAGACTGGGTTGACAGGAGGGAGAAAATAGGTGCACCAAGATTCACTCAAATGTATTATGCTAAGCAGGGCATCATTACTGAGGAGATGCTATATTGTGCTGCCCGTGAGAAGCTTGACCCAGAGTTTGTCAGGTCAGAAGTTGCTCGTGGACGAGCTATCATCCCTTCCAACAAGAAGCACTTGGAACTAGAGCCCATGATAGTTGGAAG
>JANTPZ010150802.1:0-13883 GCA_025593235.1 Vachellia pachyceras | reverse complement strand
AATAAAAAAATAGAAATAAATATCTTTTGGCCTTTTATCTTCAGGATAAAAGTTGTATATGGCTTCTAGCCATAAGATAGAGTATAAAATATATATAGCTTCTGGCCATATACCGTATAATCAAATGAATATGACTTCTGGTCATATTAAATCAAACGAATATGTATATAGCTTCTGGCCATATACCGTATAATCAAATGAATATGACTTCTGGTCATATTAAATCAAACGAATATGGCTTTTGGCCATATTAAGAGAAATATGACTGCTGGTCATCATATAGAATATAAAATCAGATAGATACAAGGCTTCTAGCCATATAAATAATATATATATGTAAGAACTTGCAAATGAGATTATAATAAGAAAAACAATAATAATCTCCAATCTAAGCCATGGAACCCGATGTTTAAAACAATCGGTAAAAGATTCACTTTAATTCCATATAGTGGCTGAGATTATCCCAGATAGATCAATGTTAAACAAAGGTGCAGTAAAAGAAAGTAGATGAAATCATTAAGGTAACTATGGGGAAGTATACCTTTATCAGGACAATCGTGTTGATAACGTGTTATAAAAGTAAGAGCTTTCAAGATAAGAGAAGAAGAGAAGAGAGGAGAGCAATGCACTTCAGTTTTTCTCTATTCAATTCATCAAGTACAAGGCCCTATTTATAGGCTCTGAGAATGAACTCCAAGAGTCACAACAATTAATAGGGTAATTAATACAGATATTAATTGTTACCCAACTCTTTAGTTTCTCAGTAACAATTTATTTACAGCATTTATGATGAGGATGGTGAAGAGTCAATCGTCATCCATTTATTTATTGCAATTTATAACAATTATAAATTAATTACAAACAGATAAAATTAAAATGTTTTTCCCAAAAAATTAAGAAAAATTTATCATGATTCATAAGTTGAAATTGTTGTAGTGTCATTACCTAGGAGAGAGCATTGAAACAGAACAATTGTCCACAGTTGAGCAATAGGTCTCATTAGTTTCTCCTATCCAAGCAATTCTATGGTATGAGTTATCAAAGGTGGGTTTTCTTAATAAATAAGGATGATGATGGTTACTAAATGGCTGAATTAAGTGGGGCACTTATTTCACAATGAATGAATCGCTATTATGCAATGTATATACTTTTAATGCATTAAATGCTATATTTATAATTTTTGTCTTATCTCATTAAAAATAACAAAATAAAAGTATAAAAATATTTTTATATTTAAGAATAAAAAAATTAAATACAGTTATTATGACATGCTAACCAATTATATTTTCGATTTTTCATTCATGGAAAAAATTTTCAGCAACCCTTCATGATAAAGAATCAATAACTTAATTTTAAAAGATCCTCAATTATTTATTACGACTTGGATTATTGGTTACATTGTTTTGTCTTCAATATATATAAGGGCAATGTTGGGCATTTGGTCAAGTAATATTCATCAACATACAGCATAAAGCTAACCATAATAGTTATACAAAACAGGATAAAATTTTTTTTTAACATTTGCAATTAATCTAATCAATATTTTGTTAAGACGTCAACTCATTTTCATGATTTTCAAATATGTATAATGGTTTTTTTTTTTGGGGACCTGTCTGTAACTTTTTTATCCTTCTATCAAGCCATACACAAGATGTAATTAAAATTTGAGATTTCTTGAATATAGTCACTCGTGCTAGGCGCAGGATGTTAATTAAATTTTGCATGAGTACCACCGCATGATGTAAAAACTGTTGGAGAATATATTATAAAAAACAAAAATAAAGTACTCAAAGTGAATAATATACATATATATATATATATATTTAGAGTCTCAGTTCAACAACTTCAAACCCAGAAAAAAAACTGCAACAGAAACTACAAAGAAACTAACAACAATCAAATAAAACAGACTCCAGCACGACAGTATCCCCGCTATTCATATCTGCAGTTCCCGTAACCTGCAAGATCAAATCAAACCAATTCAGAATCCAAGAATCACACACATCTAATATACTATAATCCACAAAGCCTTCCAAATTAGTAGTACAGTCTTGTTCATACTGAATAACACAAAACAAGAAGACTTACTAGGATCAGTGACAACAGTAAGAGCAGATCCACGGAAGTCACAGTTCCAATAGTTCCTTCCCGCAGAGACGTAGTATTGATTCATCACAGCAGAAGCATGGTTCGTAACTGTGTTGGGTTCATAACAGGGCCCTCCTTCTTCTATCATCTTGCAGTAATCACCCACATTGTTGCATGCGTATTCTATGTTTGATTTCAGTTCTGCTTCGCTCGCTGAAGGCTTCGCCACGCACCAAGTCTTCTCATATTCCTGCAATATTATATTCATCAACATTACAAAGCTATTGAAGACTCACGTTTTATATTTTGATGAGCAGTTTTAACTCAAACAAAGTTTAAGTTTTTCTTACCAGTCCTTTGGCTACATTCCAGTTTCCTCCTGCATAATATAAGTAAATGCATGGTCAATAGTAAAAGCTAGAGTAGAACCAGTACAGTTTGGGATTAAGGAGAAATCGTTGATGAAGGTTTGGAAAGATGATATCAAGGATCATTAGTCCGGGCCAAAAACAGAACTTTCAGAAAACTGGCAATAAATTAAATAAACTTTCCATGGGATGACAATTTAAATTAAACCCACCCATAAACTGAAATCAGATTGATGACTTACCATGGTTGAAAGAGAAGATGAGAAGTAAAAGGAAGTGAAAATGAAGTGAGCCGCATGGTCTAGCCATGGTCGTGTGGGATTTGCTTTGATCGCTTGAAAAGTTCAAACTTCAGAGTGCAGAACCAATCGGTTCTTTCTTTCCCCAGGAAAAAAAATAGACTGAATTTTGTTTTTCCTTTAGTTCAGACTGTGTTATGCTTCAAAGGTCAAAGCATGTTATATAGCAGTATGAAAATTCATTCACCCAGGGGGGAGAGTAAATGTGTTGGAATTTATTGAGTCATTTATGTGATAAATCAATTAGCGTGGAAGGTGAAACGCTTTTTTGTGAAAAAGTTTAAAGCTTTCCATACATGAATATGGTAATCTTAAGGGACAATTACATTCAAATATATCTTGATTTGATGAAAATTACGTTATTTGTACATATTAAAAGATAAGTTTCATTTAAGATTATCCAAATCTGTCAAATTGAATCCCCTAAATGTGTGAGTAGAAGAGTAACCGATGGGTTACAAAATGTGTGACTTCGAAGAAAATAAATTGTTTTTAATATATACATATATATATATATATAACAATCATATTAGTTTTTTTTAAAATTTTATCAGAAAGTTTGAATCTTCAATTTCTTCGTACGTTTCATTGTTTCCACTTCCCATTCCTCCTCATCTTAACTACTTAAACTAATAGAGAAATAAGTAACAAATCTCTTCGAAAGCATGCATCAATAATTTTTTTCTTCCATTTCTTTTTTTATGTTCCCTTGGCTCTTCGAAATTACTTTTTTAAACAATGATCATTCCTCTTTTCACTCAAAATAGGCACAGCTTGGTAATAAGTAAGGTTGCTGATAATTTTCTTGGATTTGTTCTACATTTTAGTTTCGAAAAAAGTTAGTAGAAGCAAAATATCCTGACAGTTTGGCCGAGTGGTCTAAGGCGCCAGATTTAGGCTCTGGTCCGAAAGGGCGTGGGTTCAAATCCCACAGCTGTCATCTTCGCATAATTTTTTTCCCCATTTTAAACAGCATTTCAGTTTAAATCCATCAGACCAATTCTTAGTGAACAAAGCCCAAAAGGTTCCATAGCAAGATGAAACTACATGACCATAATCTCCGAAATACATCATCTTCAACAAATCAAGCTCAGAACAATCATAGTTCAAGATCATATACATCTGTAAATTGAGCTGTGAGCAGTGTCTCAACCATAGTCACCTGGGAACCCACCAGTCAAGTAGGATGGGTGCTCACCGGAGAATGGGCCCAAGTACTTAACACGATTTGGGCTGTATCATGGGCTTCCAGAGTTAACATTGGGCTTAGATGGGCTTTATATATGTCTTGAAATGAGATGTCATTTTCTTACTAGACCCAATATCAAAATTTCAAACATTTGTTTTTGGACTTGTTTGGAAATGCTGTTGGGAGAATGATCATAGATTTCGAGGTAAATATGTAAGAGGAGTTTTGTCTCGGTAAATGCAACAATAGATTTTGGGGAGGCAAACAGCCTCCCCAAACAAACCCTTTGAAAGTCTGGATTTTCTCGGTCCACTTAGTATTCCGGATTGTTTTCTAAGACCAAATATCTTGAGCAATAATAAAAGTGCTTGCTCTATCCAATAAAACATTGCCATCTGTTCATTTGGATATATGACCATATCTGCAAAACAAAAAAAAAAAATTCAGAGAAGCTGGCGAAGCAAACGCATATTGAAAATATCAAGTTTAACTGCCTAGAAATACTCATATAGGCTTTTTGTCTTGTTGGTCTATATACAAACTGTACTTTGTGGATGAGAGTGAAAGAGCGTACAGAGAGACTTGCTCTGTTTTCTTTTTCCCATATGTTGTGTTATGTCCTTGAATGGGATAATGCCTTATTTATTAATAATTTAAATAAATTCAAAAATCAAAACTTCTCCATTTAGATAACTGTTCCCGCATTCACGTTTGAATCTAAGAACCTTTTGGGAGAATTACCATTCATTTCTTACAAGAATGCTTATTAATGTATCCACTCCAACATATAAGTATTGGGCCTAATCCATTAAGAGTATCTTATAGTCCAACAATAATATATCAATACAAAATGTATCGAAATAAAACCTCGATTATTGTCTTAAAAGATATCGAAATATTATGTATAGCTAGTGGAGTGAATGAATAAAACCATCTCAACTCAAATCTATATTAGGCCAAAATAAAAAATAAAATCATCTCAAGTAACAAAATCTAACACGGTGTAAGGTTAGATTTTGTAAGCATGCCGCAGGAGTCTAGTCTCTGATTATGATGTGCATGCAAGACGACACACTTTATTAGGAGAGGCAGAACCAATTTATGGAGTAAAGTGTTTAGTCCTTGAAGAAAGATTAATTCTTAGCAATTAGCCTTTGGTGGTTGAGAGTGTGCCATAACATGGTTTTGAAGTATATCGTAAACAAAGGCTAAGACTGGTAACCAATCAAAACAAGCCACGTCTAAGCTTAGATTTTGATCACACTTCTCATAATCTTGTGCCTACCAATGAGAGTGATGATTTTGATAGCCCTAGGATAAGAAAGCCAACAACTTCTACTGTTTGTTTGGGAATTTTGTTGGGAGAAAGAAGTTTACAGATTTCAAGGTAATTTGTAGATTACAATATGATTTTACGGATTTCAAGATGATTTTTGGATTTGTTTGGATAGTCCGTTAAGAGAATGGACACAGATTCCGATGTAAATATGTGAGAGGAATTTTGTCTCGGTAAGCGTAGGAATGACTTTTGGAGAGGCAAACGGCCTCCCCAAACAAGCCCAAATATGGATTTTAAAATAGTTTTTATAGATTTCAAGATGGTTTTATCTCAACTTGCGTATACCGTTTGGGAAATGGTGTTCCCAAACAAGCACGAACTGTGAAAGCCCATCCAACTTCTTCAATTCTTCCACCGTTACCAATGACCAACACAGAAGAAGTTCTTAACCATGGCTGCCTCCAATATGGTGGTGCCATAATGCTTGAAATATTCAAATATGATGACATAATGCTAGGCACTAGATAATTGTATAAAATATTTCATATACTACCTCTTATTTTTAATATAAAAGTTATTTGATTTTTTTTGAAAGATTAAGAAAGTTATACTTAGCATTTTTCTTTAAAATAATCTTTCGTTATTATAAATTGATATATAATCTAATGATATAAATAAATATTTCAACATATATGTTGTAATTAATTTATTTATTTAACATTTTAGTTCTATATAAAAATTGTCTAACTCTTATATTAAGATTAAAGATGGTATTATGATGATATTTGTGCACATATTACAAAATGTAAAATAAAAGGAACACGTCCATACTATTTCTTCCTGCTCTGTGGTTCACTCATAGGCTAATTATGTGGCAACTTTAAACATGCAAAAAATTTTGTAGGCTTGTTTGAAAGCCTGCTTCATGAATTTAATTTTATAATTTTTGGTCTTAATCGTACTCTTCAATTTATTATTACAACCGCAATATTTGTGATTTCAATTCATTAAAAAAAATGCCTCATTCATTTCTGTAACCATCAATTAAGACTAGCTTGCTTCTTTCCCATGTTGTTGTTTTCTGATTTTAATATTTGACATGCATGCTCATAATTTGTCTACTCTCACACAAACTTGAAATTATAACCTTCTAACTTAGTTCCTTGGGATGATTAACCCATCAAATTTTCTTCTTCAATTCGTGGGAGCATATTTTCTTTATATTTTTGACCAATTATTTAAATGATAAATATAAAGTTCTACGATGATTTATCACATGAGTGCCTGTTTGAAAATGCGGTAGAGAAGTACTTTTACACAAGTCGATGTAAATATGTGGAGGAGATTATCTCGTTTTACGGAAAAACACTGTTGAACATGCGTTTTGCTTTTGAAAACCTTGTTTCAAACAAACTCAATATTACACATTGAAGTCATTCTATTATATTCTGAGAAGATATAAAGATGATAATGGAAAAATGGATTATCATTTCAATGACCAATGGAAGAAAAAAAAAATCATCAATGCGGTGACCACAATCCAAACTTACACGTGGCTTGCTCACATTGGCTAACACTATTTGCCTTTGGAGGGTGAGAGAGTGCCAGATAGGACGAGGGATACAGCATGGAAATATTGAACAGCCAATGAGAATGAAGATTTAGATGGCAAGGAGATATGCAAGACCACCTCTTCATTCAATATAAAAGCCCACCCACCTTCACTTCGTCCACCGTCTCAATCACCACCGCATAAAAAAAGACCCCACCTCAACAAATTCTCCATCTCAACCATGGCTGCCTCCACAATGGCTCTTTCTTCCCCATCTTTTGCCGGCAAGGCAGTCCCGGTTGCTCCCACCGCCACTGAGATTGGCCGCATCTCCATGAGGAAGACTGTCACCAAGCCCACCACCTCTGGAAGCCCATGGTACGGTCCAGACTGTGTCAAGTACTTGGGCCCATTCTCCGGTGAGCCAACATCCTACTTGACCGATGAGTTCCCTGGTGACTACGGTTGGGACACTGCGGGGCTCTCTGCTGACCCGGAGACCTTCGCCAGGAACCGTGAGCTAGAAGTTATCCACGCCAGGTGGGCCATGCTTGGAGCTTTGGGTTGTGTCTTCCCTGAGCTCTTGGCCCGCAACGGTGTCAAGTTCGGTGAGGCCGTGTGGTTTAAGGCCGGATCCCAGATCTTCAGCGAGGGCGGGCTAGACTACTTGGGCAACCCAAGCCTGATCCACGCACAGAGCATCCTTGCCATCTGGGCCTGCCAAGTGATCTTGATGGGAGCCGTTGAGGGTTACCGTATTGCAGGTGGGCCTCTCGGTGAGGTTACCGACCCACTATACCCAGGTGGGAGCTTTGACCCATTGGGTCTCTCCGATGACCCAAAGGCTTTTGCCGAGTTGAAGGTGAAGGAGATTAAGAACGGTAGGTTGGCCATGTTCTCCATGTTCGGATTCTTTGTTCAGGCGATTGTTACCGGAAAGGGCCCATTGGAGAACCTTGCCGACCACCTTGCTGACCCAGTGAACAACAATGCTTGGGCCTATGCCACAAACTTCGTCCCCGGAAAGTGAGCTTAGATAAAAGGGCCGTGGGCTTTTTCTTTTTTAAACCTTGAGAAGTTTGATTGAACGTGTGCGTCTTGAATCTTCATGTATATCTGCCGAGAACGAGTGAGTGAAATAATTAATTGAATTTGTTGGCAAAAAAAAAAGAAATAATTAATTGAATTTTGTGTAATGATGCTCAATCTCATGTGTTGGTCTTTGAAATTATTTTATTCAATTTGTTAGTTTACTCAGTTTTTTTTTGCTATCTTCGTTTTTCACTTTTTTTTTACCACCGCTTGCTATCTTAGAAATGTTTAAATTGAAATTGTTGGTCGAGAATGCGGTAGAGAAATGCCTTTACGCAAGTAAAGGAAATTATTTCGTTTTACAAAAAAAAATTCTTGAATTGACTTTTTGAAAGTCCAGAAACATTACCAAATATAGCTTTTATATATATATTGGGTGAGTGGGGTTTAGCAAAATTCGCTAGTGTTTATTATTATCATTTAATTTTATATAAAATAAGACATAATGGATTGGCCGAAAAAATAAAGAAATGAATCTTTCTACCAAAAAAATAAGAAATAAATCCACCCCAAAAAAAAACTCTGTTCAAAACCTGTTACCATGCACAGATCACAATATGTACATTGCAATTTAAAAAGGCAAATTGTAAAAATTTGAAGGCATATTTTTAAGCTTATCAGGAATACTTTTGTTATTTACTCGTCGCAAATTAAATCACCGTTAGGCCAAAGCAGTTTTTTTAATGCATTAAAACCGACCAATATTTTTAAACAGGCTAAAGTATACTTTTAGTCATTTATCTTTGCGATTTCATTTTAGTCTTTTAAGTTTAAAAAGTGCACTTTCAATCTCTCAAACTTAACGCCGTTAGTATCTTTTAATGGAAATTCCTAACTCATCAAATTTAATTGATGAATTTACAATAAAACATTGACAAAACATGCTCACATTTTAATTCTAATTTAATAATATAATAAATTTGATATTTTAAATTATGTAAAATAAGAGCTTTAAGTTTTATTAGTCAGCAATTTCCGTTAATAGATACTAACGACGTTAAGTTTGAGGGATTTAAAGTGCACTTTTTAAACTTAAAGGATTAAAGTGAAACCTGACTCAAATATAAAGAATTAAAAGTATACTTTATCCTTGCAAATAATATATGTAGTCTTAAGTTATTTTACGTAATTAAAACGCATTTGATTTCTATCTTATTACCAGTTTTATAATTATATTCTATTCCAACATATGTTGAAAATCTATGTCATAGAATTAAAATCTTTATTTTATTGATATTCGTCATAATAAAAAATTGAGTTATAAAATCGAACATAATTTCAGTTTGGATAAAGTATTTTTTATATTTATGATTAATAATATAATATGATCCGATGTAGAAAATTTTTTATAAACTTCTAATATCTTAAATTTAAAAGCAAAAATAAACAACATTGGTTATTTTCATTATATTTTTGTGACGTATATTTTGATTACAATTTGAATTTTGAAAGTTAATGAATATAAAATATTAAAAATATAGGTAGCCACATTTTTTATGTCAAAAAGGGACCAAGAAGGTTTATAGATGCATTATTTATGATTGATCATAGGAAGTCTAGGTAACACTCAAGAAAATATATCATAATTTTTTCAGGGAAAAGGAAAAAATGATATCTTAATATACGAATTTTAATTTTTTTAAAAAAATAATTAAAATTAAAGATATAATTCATTTATTAATTGTTTTGTGAAAGTTCAATATTAGCACTGAGTTTTCGACACAATTAAATTTTTTTCAATGTGAAACCCACTTATTCTTCCTTCAATTTTAGAATACAATAGATGATTGAACTAATTTAATAAAATTGATTAATTCATATCATTTGTAAGCATTATTTATTTTTATACATTTCAAAATTTGATTTTTCCATGGCCATAATATTTCATTGCTAAAATTAAACCAATACTTTCAAATTATTTTTAATTAGTTTATGTAGTTTCATTCAGGTAAAAGAGGAAAAAACTGTAAAGGACCTGTGTGTGTGCTTTTTTGCCAACGTAAAGGAACTTAAGTGCATGTTCGCAAATCTTTAATCCACCTATGTACATAAATTAAAATAAAAAATATATTAAAATCGGTAAATTATTCTGTAGATTCTTTTTAAAGTCCGTAACCAATTGCCAAACTATAAAAGGGTGGGAGTGCAGGGATAAGTAAATTTATTAATTTTTTATAAAGCTATAATTATTAAAATTAGAAAGGAAAAGGAAAACAGAGAGGAATATTTAGGGCACGGAATTGACTTGGAAAGCGTAGTCTCTTGACTCTTCCCTCTCGGCGAAGCTCAGGAGGTAACTTCAACTTGTTCATGGCTTTTTAATTCTTCCTGTTAACCTAATTTTGTCGTTTATGTTTTTCTCTTTTGTATTTTCTCCATGCTGCAAACAATTCGATATGATTTTCATCTCAATATCTTCACAATCGCGTGAAGCTTTGTTTTCGTTTTTATCGGATGTAGTTGAGAGAGGATACTGACAATTTCCTTTTCTGAGGCACCAGTGGGACTTATTACTTGACTAACCATTCGGAAATCATCATTTATTGGGTCGATGGGCGAATTTTCTTAATTTTCATCGCCTCGGTTGTCTTCATTTTTTCTTCCAGCGTATATCTTTTTTTAACTCTGAAAGTCTGAACTGTTATAGGATTAATTACACGGTATTTTCATTGTTCGCCGTCTGGATACCTTTGACTTAAGCTGATTTTTCTCAGTGGCTTCTAGCTTTATAATAATCATAACTTGGCTTACTTTTAGCTTCTGGCTCTTTAACATTAAGCATACGGTATATTATAACTGTCTTGCTTTTTACCTTTCATCTTGCATTTGTCGATTGAGCTATATTAAGTCAATGGACTATTTTGAAGCTCGAAGACTGAAGCTGAGCAGTATTATCTTTTGTTTTTTTACTCCTTCTAGTTTCTTTTCCCCTTGTAATGATGTCTACTGACTAGTAACCAGCTTGTTGCCCATTGGTGGAATTTGTGTTTCGTTACCATCATCTTATGCTAGGAAACTTATTCTCATTGCAATTGCATTCATATTTTTTATGGTATTGCAAATTAAAGGGTAACATGTATGTCTCCGTAGATCTTGAAAACATTGAGTTTCCATGGCCAACAACCCATCACAGCTTCTCCCATCAGGTTTGCACTCATGCGATTACATACTATCTATAGTTCTGCTTTGTTATTTTGCCCTGATAAAGCATCAAACTCTTTATGGGATATTTATGCTGGAAACAGAGTTGATTGACCGCTGTATAGGGTCAAAACTATGGGTGATAATGAAAGGAGATAAGGAGCTTGTTGGTACTCTCAAAGGCTTTGATGTCTATGTCAACATGGTTCTTGAAGATGTAACTGAATAGTAAGAACTTCACTGTAACACTAAGTCTTTATCCATGCTTTTATGCCTTTCCTATTTGAAGTTCTATTGCTGCATTGTGTGCATCTGGTCGTCTCTTTATAGAACCTGTAAATATATGGTTACATGTAAGGAAATTAATGGAAAGTAATTGATGAGAGAATTTTCAACTTCAAGCTTTTCCTTGCCCCTACCTGGTGAACCTTTTGCTGTTTAAGTTTTTTGAGTGTGTGGTCCATTTTTGTAACTTAGGAGGTAATTTGCTGCATTTCTGATTAACTGGATGCTATAGCAGTGTACTGTTAGAGAAACTTCTGATTTACCAAGGGTTATTTTACCTTTACTTTTCTATTTATTTGTTTGTTTGTGCCTACATGCTTTTATGGATTTGAGGCCTATAATAAGCTGTTTTGGTGATTCACATGACAGTGAGATTACTGCTGAAGGGAGACGGATAACAAAGCTGGATCAGATTTTGCTCAATGGAAACAACATTGCCATTGTAAGTAGTAAGGAGTGAAAATCATAATGCTGACTGTTAAGCATATTCGAAATTTGATTCATGCTCTTTTAAAATTAAAACATGTTTTTGCCCAATGTTATAAGAGCGTTTTGCATTTTTGTGTATTTGATATTTTGTAAGACCAAGTTGTATTGTTATGGGGAATATATTAAAATTTTAGGCAGCAACATTAGTAAATTATATTTATTAGTCCCTGAGATAGATTTAAGGTCCTTCATTATTTTGAGGCATTGGCTCTTAAGTCTTATATTTTGCTAACAAGTCATTGTTTTTCATTTTCATACATTTAATTGAGTTTAATTAAACAAGGCGTATGCTTGTTCCATGCTTATTACAGTTGGTTCCTGGTGGTTCACCTGATCCAGAATGAAGATCACTGCTTTGGTTATTGTCTTTAGTTTTTATACAAAATTTGAAGGCTCATCGTTCCTCTGTTTTAACGAGGATTCTGGGGCCACCACTGTGTTCTGTTTCATCAGTCTAGGCATGAGATGTGAATGTAGTCCTCTTTGAATTCTGTTAACGCCCTTGATATAGATTGAGAGACACAATGTTCCTCAGAATCTTCCCTTTTTATGTGAACCTGATCCAATTTCTTGGACTTGTCTGCGTTTAGTTTTGTACCATTGAAAGCTAATTGATTCAAATGATGTATTGCCTCCGTATAGATGGGTTTATATTTATGATATGAGGGAGTAATGTCTTCGATCTCCAAAATCATATTGACAGTTAAGGGCTAGTTAGATTAGAAACGGTTAATGTATAAGTGAAATATGCAAAAAGAAAGAAAGAAAGATAATTTAACTAAATACAACAATAAAATCTTGTTCTACTAGGTGTGATCAGTCATATGAATTAGATGATGCTATTGACTTCAATAAAAACCAAATATTTAAGTATATTGTTAATTAAGAGGTCACTTTCAACTAGATAAATATTTTAGAATTCCAACTGTTTAACTTTTGTTTCCTAGAAAAATGTGTATTGAGTGTAGATTATACAATCCAATCAATAGTGGGAGACGAGAAATTGGCAGTAAAGAAACAAGGTATTTATATGCTACAGGTAGAAAATAATTTCTATTAATTTCGTTGTAAGGCTTTACATGTAAGAATTCTATACACCCTCGAATGTTGGGAAAAAGAATGTCAGAATCTTGCTAGGCGGTACGTACATGACTTCAAAAGACAAGCTAGTCTTCATCATCATATGATGGGATGCATCGTTGACCAATCCAAAGGATCAAATCCGAAGGCAAAGCGAGGAAACAGACGAACACAGTTTCAGCAACTATATATGCCCCAATCATGACGCATCAATACACACAAATTCTCAACTATATAAGCCAAATATCCTCAATCATAGATCCCTCTCATTCTTTAGCAATCATCAAGCAATGGATCTGATCTTTCATCACAATATGGCAAAAATTGGAAACTTTAGCCACCTTTAGCTTCAGAAGCGGGAATGCAAAGAGAATAATTTAAGTGCGTTTTACTGCTGCCCTGGCTCTAGCTGCAGCCTTTGAGTAGAGCTCCTCATATTGAGCAGCTGAAGAATCCCAGCTGAAGTCTATGTTCATGTCCTTCTGAACAAGCCTCTGCCAGCTCTCAGGATTGTACTTGTAGAGGTCAAATGCACGTTCCAATGCACCGTTTAATCCCTACCATTAGATCATATCAAAACAACAACAACAACAACAACAACAACAACAACAACAACAAACCATATTCCACTATGACAAAGGTTTCTCAAGTGAAAATTATACTGGAAGCCTGGAAGGTGAGATATGCAAGGAAGGAGGTGAAATAGGGCATGCTTGAATTAAGGAGAATCCAAGAGTATGTATTTAATTTAATCTTTACCCTTTATTTTTAATCCAGACATACCCTTAATGAAAGAACCAGTGTGAAATAGCCTGTTATAATGGATTTCATTATGTAAGATAGTAGACAACGTAGGGCAACTCTAATTGTGAGGCAAGTTATTTCACTAACTTACCTTCTCATCAGCATTCAAAAACGTAAACCCATTTCGGAACTGGGACGGTATTGTGTCATCATCAACATCAAAAACACTACAAGAGAAAGAATTTAATTACTGTTCATTAAAGAAGAATCACAATTT
>JANTPZ010150796.1:466-10922 GCA_025593235.1 Vachellia pachyceras | reverse complement strand
AGTTTTGTACAGAAAGTTATGACTGTCCAAATTTGGCGAAAAATCACAGAAAATCCTGGGAAAAATGGAAAATTACCATATGAACAGTACATTTTCACGAAAGAACCTGTACCAATTGGACCAGTTACTGTTCAAATTAGTATTTTTCCCTCATAAAGGAATTTGTAAGCTTCAAATAGAAGTTGGAACCACTCAATTTTGATTTTTCTAGAATTAGTTATGAATTTTCAAAGTTGGCCCAAAAAGATGTGAATAGTAACTCACAAAAATGTCATTTAGTTCCTTTTGACAATTTGAGTTACTTGAGGCCATTAATTGGTTCCAAATCATTATAATGGAAGCTAAGAGGGATAAAGAAGAGGTGTTACACATTCCTCTCCCCAAACCGTCATCTTCTTCCTCCCTCTTGAGACCCAAAATGATGCCATGAACAAGCAAGCTTGAAGGAGAAAAGTTCAAGGAAAATCCAAGGTAAAAAGCTAAACCACTCAATTCCATACATTTTCTTGAAGCTTGTAACTTCATCTTCTTCTCTATGATCTTAGAATTTTGAATAAGCTTCTCTTTCTCAAGATCCCAAATTTGTTTTCTTGAAAGAGAAATTGAGAAAGAGGAAGAGTTAGAGCCAATAATCATAGGCAAAATGCTCCTTGAGTTGTAAGGAATAGTTTGATATATATTGTGCTTGTTTGATGGTTGGTTGTTGAATTGTGAATTTTGGGATTGCAAAACCCTAAGGGAAGTTCTGCCAAGATTTTTATGGAATGAGGGAGAGTTGAATTTAAGTAATATAATCCATGGAAATGAGTTTGGAAACAAGAAAATGAGGTTACATATCAAGAAAAGTTGAAAAGAGACATTTTTCCAATTTTTGGCAATTTTCGTGCATATCTGGAAAGTGGATGAAAGAGTGTTGTTTTGATGATTTTAATGCTTCCATTGGCTTTAAAATGAGAAATTGTGTAGGGGTAAAGTGAGCCAAGGAATTAGGAAGCATTAAAATCAATATGACAAGCTTAAACCCTCTAGGATTCAAGAGAACTAAGAGGAAGTTTACTGAAGTTTTACATTGATTCTTGCCTTGAAATGGCTTGTACTTAATGGCCATGATGTTGTGCATTATGTAGGCAAGATTTTGGTGCAAGTAATTAATTTCTCATGTGATCAAGAAAGCATCAAATTTAAGGGAAAGATTAAGAGCTAAAGGTAGCAAAACCTTCTAACCTTGAGCTAAATTGCTTTAAAAATATGTATGAAATTATGCATGACTTGAATTGAAAATTTATGATGATTGAAAGTGTGAATATGTGCTTTTGTGTGCTATGGTCGTATGCATTTAATTGTTACATGTTGCACATTTCATGAACTCACTTTTATTTAAGGTTGTCATGCAATTTTTACAAAGTGTGTTAGAAAGTTTTGCTATTGAGATTTCCCAAAATCTCATCCTCTCCGCTAACCATTTTTAGGTGGAAGATCATCAAAGAGTAAGGACAAGATTAATGATGCTTAAAGCAAGTTTATGGTGCCCTTATGTTGGCATTTTAATTATCTACATTAATGTATGATTTTATGTGAATTTCCATGTAGTTTTGTAAAAGTTAAACCTCAACATGGATGCTAGTCAAAGTATATCTATGAATGCATGTTAACCAAGAATAAAAGAGGTAAAAATAAAAGCATGCCAAAGAGGAAGAAAAGAAAGCCATAATTTTTCATAAAAGTTGTTACAAGGTTGGTGAAAACCACAACTTTGGTATGATGTGAAATATAGCAAACGAACTCCAAATGAGTTGAATTTTTTTTAAAAAAAATATTTCATATTTCAAGCTTTTAAATGAGCTAAAGAACATTGGATTTGAAGTTTTGTACGAGAATGTATGATGTTCCAAAGTTGGAGAAAAATCAGGGGAAAACCTGGGAAAAATGAAAAATTACCAAATGAACAGTGAAACTTTGTGTAATAAACTGATTCAAATGAGCAAGTTTCTGATCCAATGAGTATTTTTCACCTATAGAGAACCTTTTAAGCTTCAAATAGAAATTAGAACCACTCGATTTCGATTTTTCTACAATTAGTTATGAATTTTCAAAGTTGGGCCAAAATTCTGTAAATAGTGACGTGAACAGTAACCCCCAAACTTAATTTTTATTTTCCATTCTTGGGTTACTCTAAGTCATTCAAGGCCTAAAGGTGGTTCCAAATCAACATAAAATGAAGCTAAGAGGGTTAGTCAAGGTGTGTTACACTAACAATTGTCTTGATGATGAAAGTTGTCACACCTCATATTTTCCCCTAATATTCTCATATTAGATCACTAATGAACCACTCTAGGGCCTTGGATAACTCAAATTGACCATTTAAGTGAACTTGAAAAAGTTGAAAACGTAGTTACTATTCACTGGTCCATTTTCCATATTTCTGACCCAACTTTCAAAATTCATAATTAATTCAAGAAAAATCGAAATTAAGTAGTTCCAATTTCTAAATTAAGCTGATTGAGTGATATATAGGGGACAAATACTCATTGATCCAAAACCTTGCCCATTTGAATCAATTTATTCCGAAAACAACGCACTGTTCAAATGGTCACTTTCTGTTTTTCCAGTTTTTCCCTTAACTTTGGAAAATCATATCTCTTAATGTACACATCCAAATTTCACAAACTTTATGTCGTTCTAAAGCTTAGGATGTGCAGTATTTAACTGGAAAGTTTTAGATCAAACGGAGCTAATTTTCTATTTTTTATCATCTCTTGAAACATATTAGTTTCTAGGGTCTTTGGAACCCATTTATTTTGAAATCTAACTGTAATATCCCAAAATTCATGAACGGAAATAAAGGCCAAACCGATAAATTATGAAAGGGTTTTAAGACCCATAGAAAAGAAAAATAGACATGAAAATGCCTAAATAAGAAAGAGGATGATCGACTAAGCCCCTAGCCTTGAGAATTCTAAGTAAAAATGACCAAAGGGCAAAATGGTCATTTGGCCTATACAATAAGGGTAAAAGGGTCATTTTGAATAAAAAAGCCTAGGACGCAAAATGTCATCAAATAATAAGGACATTTTGGTAATTTGGTCAAAAGTCAACTAAAAAGTCAAAGTTAACCAAAAAAAGTCAAAGTCAACCGAAAAGTCAAAGTTGACAAAAAAAGTCAAAAGCCAACCTAAAAGTCAAAGTTGACCAAAAAGTGTCAAAGTCAACCAAGGGTAAGGTTGGAATTAAGAAAGAGTAGAAAAAGTGATGGCATTTTGGTATTTAAGAGAGAAGTAAGAAAGGTAGTGGCATTTTTGTAATTATGGGCAAATTATAAAGAGTAATGGCATTTTCGTAATTAAGGGATTTTGACGGTCCAAACGACTGAGATATAATTATTTGAGGTAGAAGGAGTCTTCAAACGCCGGAGGCCCAAACTAAGAAAAGTTTAGTTGGGTCCTAAAGTATTTAATAAAATTATTACCCGGTATCTGGTGCGGGTAGTTTCGTAGTACAGAGAACAACAGTGCCCGAAAGCCCCGAAAAAGGATTTTCTTAGAAAATTAATTACGGAAAATCCAGGACGATTTTTGAGGAACGGAAAAGGGCTGGAGTATCAGGGAAAATATAGAAATTTTTCATGCCCTTAAGTCAAATTGGCCGCCGGAAGCACGTTTTACGGTGTTTCACACAAATCGAGGAATCCTGATAAGTTATGAGGAAAACCCGGGGATGCTTTGGGCTAGGATATGATGCCACCTAGGCAAGGAGGCCTAGCGAATGGCGCCACATGAGAGAGAAAGTCTCCGGAAAAGTAAAAAGGTAGTTACCCGGATAAAGGTTACTTTATGAAAAAGCGTGTAACCGGATCAAGTAACTGAATAGTAATCAAGCCAGTAGCCTAGCCAAATCTTGGAGCCCAATCTAGAGAGTAATGATGACAACTTTTTCACTCACCACATGAGCTTGACAAGTGGCATAATCTCCTCCATTCAAGACCAAAACTTGGAGACCAAGTTTTAATCCCATCCATCCATTATTTGTTTTGAGTATTTTGATGCTTGAATCATGATTTGGAAGCAAGAATACACAAGCATTCATGAGCAAAAGTTTAAACAAGTGTATAATCATACAATATGTGACATTTCAAACTACAATTTATAAATGCATATGGCCATAGCATCAAAGTCACATTTCATACACAAAACCATCCACTTCAATCATCACAAAAATCATGCACCATTCACAACCAAGTTTCATAAAACATAAGTTAGGATTAATAGTCTTGCTACCTTTTTAGCTTAGCTTCCTTTTTTTTTACTTGAACTTTCAAGATCTCTTGGATTACTTCTAAATGTGCTCTTGAAGGTCTCAAATTCCTAAAGATCATGTCATAATATCCACATGAATATACAACCATCATAATGCAAGAAAACTTGTAAAAACGCAATAAAGCTTCCTCTTGCATTTTCAAGACCCTTACAAGTTCAAATTTGATTTTTATGGCCTCTAATGTTTCTCAAATACCTTCCTTACTTTTACCCTACACAAAACTTCATTTTAAAGCCATTGGAAGCATTAGAATAATCCAAATCCCACTCCCTCCATTTCTTTTAATTTTTCGAAAAACTACACAAAGAGGGAAGTTTGGTTTTCTTAACTTTTCTTTCCACATAGTCATCTATTATTGCTTCCAAAACATGATTCAAGCATCATATGACTCAAAAACATCTTTCCCCCTCAAGATTTCAAATGGCAGCACCTCCCCCAACTCTTAGGGTTTCCAAAAATCCATCAACAACACCCAACAACAACCAAAACAACTACAACTTCTATTAACTACTCTTGACAACTTAAAGAGAAGCTTGCAGCCTTTGAATACCTCTAAAACCTTTCATTTTCCATTTTCACCTTTTGAAACCCTAGCCTTTCATCTTCAAAAAGAGAGACTCATTCAAGAAATCAAACCATTAGAAAGGTGAAAGAGGTTGCAAGACTCAAGGAAAGATGTTGATTTGGATGGTTAGAAGCTTACCTTGTGTGAGCTTTCTCCTGTTCCCCTTCTTGGCTTGAGAATGTCGTGAAAATGGGGCTATTGGAGAAGAGAATTTTTGGACCATTAGAGAGGGAGAGAGGTGACGGCATTTGTGAGAGAAAATGGAGGATTTTGTGTTTTAATAATCCCTTGTAATTAGCTTGAATGGCTAGGATTAAAACTTAATCACTAAGTTTTCCTCTTAAAGCTTGAGATTGTGCCACTTGTCAAGCTCTTGTGGTGAGTCATAAAGCTGTAACTATTACTCCCAACTACTCCCTTAATGACTTAGTTAGGCTGACTAATCATTTATTATCCAGTTACTTGCTTTAGTTACTATTTACCCTTGGTAAATGTAACTTTTCTCCGCAAAATCCTTTCTAGTTTTCTGGAGATATTTTCTGTCTCATTTCATCTCCACTTATCCCTTGCTTAAGTGGCAGAATTGCCTTCCCAAAATACCCATGGCTTCCTCGTAATTCGTCAGGATTCCTCTATTCCTCTATTCCATGGCTTACTATTTATTATCCAGTTACTTGCTTTAGTTACTATTTACCCTCGGTAAATGTAACTTTTCTCCGCAAAATCCTTTCTAGTTTTCTGGAGATATTTTCTGTCTCATTTCATCTCCACTTATCCCTTGCTTAAGTGGCAGAATTGCCTTCCCAAAATACCCATGGCTTCCTCGTAATTCGTCAGGATTCCTCTATTCCTCTATTCCATGGCTTACTATTTATTATCCAGTTACTTGCTTTAGTTACTATTTACCCTCGGTAAATGTAACTTTTCTCCGCAAAATCCTTTCTAGTTTTCTGGAGATATTTTCTGTCTCATTTCATCTCCACTTATCCCTTGCTTAAGTGGCAGAATTGCCTTCCCAAAATACCCATGGCTTCCTCGTAATTCGTCAGGATTCCTCTATTCCTCTATTCCATGGCTTACTATTTATTATCCAGTTACTTGCTTTAGTTACTATTTACCCTCGGTAAATGTAACTTTTCTCCGCAAAATCCTTTCTAGTTTTCTGGAGATATTTTCTGTCTCATTTCATCTCCACTTATCCCTTGCTTAAGTGGCAGAATTGCCTTCCCAAAATACCCATGGCTTCCTCGTAATTCGTCAGGATTCCTCTATTCCGACAAAACACTGTAAAACGTGCTTCCGGTGGCCAGTTTGACTTTAGGGCATGAAAAATTTCTAGAATTTTTCTTGATACTCCAGCCCTTTTCCGTTCCTCAAAATTATTCACGGATTTTCCATAATTAAATTTTCAAGAAAATCATTTTTCTAGTGTTTTCGGGCATTTTGTTCTCCGAATTAAGGAACTACCTTTACCGGATACTGGATAATAATTTTATTAAGTACTTTAGGACCCATCTAAACATTTCTCAGTTTGGGTCTCTGACGTTTGAGGGCTCCTTCTACTTCAAATAATTATTTGTCGGTCGTCTAGACCTCCAAAATCCCTTAATTACGAAAATGCCATTATTCTTTATACTTTGTTATAATTACCAAAATGCCACTACATTTTTCTACTCTTTCCTACTTTTCCCTTAATTACCAAAATGCCATCACTATTTAATAACATTTATGTCCTGAGCCTTTTTAATCGAAATGACCATTTTGCCCTTTGGTCATCTTCACTTAGAATTCTCAAGACTAGAGACTTAGTCGATTATGATCTTTCTTGTCTATAGGCATTTTCCTTTCTATTTTTCTTATCTATGGGCCTTAAATCATCACATAATTTACCGGACTAGCCTTCATTTCCAATTACCAGAATATACGGATATTACAACTGACACCTAATGCTCGAGCATCGCACTTCTGGGACTCAATGCTTTCACTGAATGCTCAAGCATAATAGGAAGTATTGCCAATGCTTGAACACTGGCATCTAATGCTTGAGCATCAGGCTCCAAACTCAGTTTATTTCTTATGCTTTTTGAAAATACTCCAGCAGTAGGTGGTAGCGCTCCCAATACTTGAGCACCAGGGTTCAATACTCTAGTATTAAGAATTTCAAACACTTTATTTCTTCAATGCTTTCATTGAATGCTCGAGCAACATTAAAAGCATTATCAGTACTCAAATACTAATGTCTAGTACTTGAGCATTAAGATCTTTAAACATGTTATTTCTTCAGTACTTTCACAAAATGCTCGAGCAATGTCAAAAGCATTAGCAGTGCTCAAGCACTACGTTTCAATGCTCCAGCACTGAACAATTTTACTGGCAAAAATCTTTCCTATGTTTGAGAGTAGCTTAGGATAGACCTAAGTGAAATAGAGTGTAACCTTACATGTGGTAAGAGGGAGTGATTGTAAAGGTTTCTCAAGTACCTACGTTATAAACTTGAGTATGATCATAACTACTTGGAAACATTTATGGGGTTCTCAAGTACCCACTATAATATCCACCCTTTTCTGTAAACTGAAATAGAGGCCAAACTGATAGTTATAAGATGAGTTAAGCCTCAGAAATAAAAGTACAGAAAGGGAAGATGTCAATGGACCAAAGAGACCCTAGTCAATTTAGTCTTAAGGCTTTGGAATTACTAAGAATGTAAGCTAGGGACATAAATGTCATTAAGTATAAAGATCAAGGGCAATATGGTCATTGGATAAAAAGGGGTCAAACAGTTGTCAAAAGTCAAGTTAGAGCCTACAGATAGAAAGCACAGAAAAAGTTGATGCTGATAGGCTGAATAACCCAAAGTCAGACCTGGCTCAGCGGGAGAAATTTTATGAGAACTCCGCAGTTAAGCGTGCTCACCCTGGAGTAGTGTAAGGATGGGTGACCTCCTGGGAAGGACCCAAAGGTCATTACACAAAAGAACGGGGGCAAAAAAGTCAAGGGCAAAATGGGAATTACGAAGAGTTAGACAGTGTAAGGGCATTTTGGTAATTAAGAGAAGTGTAAGGGCATTTTGGTCATTTGACAAAGTCAAAGTCAAAAAGTCAAATGTTAACCAAAATATCAGAAAAAGTCACAGATTCCCAAAAGATAGAGCAGAACTCACTGATTAACTGAGATTTGACAAATTGTCAAAATGCGGCCTAGATCTCTGTTTAGAGAATTTTGAAGATAAATCGGCCGAAATTAATTATTTGAGGTGCCATGAGACTTCAATCAGTTGAGTTCAGGGAATAGGAAAATAAAGTGAATTTTATAGTAATTAATAAAATTATTGCCCAATATACGATTGAGGTGAATTTCCCGATTTTAAGGAAAAATCTCGAAAACCCTGAAAATATAATTTTATACAAAAATTATTTTCAGAAAATCTGAAGGGCAAATTGAGGAAAGGAAAAGAGCTAGAGTATCAGTGAAAATTATAGAAATTTTTAATGCCCTAAAAGTTAAATGCCCTAAAACCCTATAACCTTAAACTAAGTTGCTTTGAAAATGTGTATGAAATTATGCATGACTTGTATTGAAAATTTATGATTATTGAAAGTGTGAATATATGCTTTTGTGTGCTATGGCCATATGAATTTAATTTTTACATGTTGCACATTTCATGAACTCACATTTTATTTAAAGTTGTCATGCAATTTTTACAAAGTGGGTTAGAAAGTTTTGCTATTGAGATTTCCCAAAATCTCATCCTCCCCAACTAACCATGTAGGTGGAAGATCATCAAAGGGTAAGGACAAGATTAATGATGCTTAAAGCAAGTTTATGGTTCCCTTATGTTGGCATTTTAATTATGTACATTAATATATGATTTTATATTAGTTTTGTAAAAATTAAACCTCAACATGGATGCTAGTCGAAGTGATGTGAATGCATGCTTTACATATCTATAAATGCATGTTAACCAAGAGTAAAGGAGGTAAAAAGAAAAGCATGCCAAAAAGAAAGAAAAGAAAGTCATGATTTTTCATAAAAGTTGTTACATGGTTAGTGAAAACCACAACTTTGGGATGATGTGAAATATAGCAAACGAACTCCAAATGAGTTGAATTTTTCCAAAAAAATAGTTCATATTGTAAGCTTTTAAACGAGCTAAAGAACATTGGATTTGGAGTTTTTTATGACAAGATATGATGTTTCAAAGTTGGAGAAAAATCAGGGGGGAACCTAGGAAAAATGAAAAATTACCAAATGAACAGTGAAATTTTGTGTAATAAACTGATTCAAATGAGCATGTTTTTGACCCAATGAGTATTTTTCCCCTGTAGGGGATCTTGTAAGATTCAAATATAAATTTGAACCACTCGATTTTGATTTTTCTACAATTAGTTATGAATTTTCAAAGATGGGCCTAAATTCTGTGAATAGTGACGTGAACAGTCCCCCAAAACTTCAAATTTTTATTTTCCATTCTTAGGTTACTTTAAGTCATTCAAGGCCTAAATATGGTTCCATATTGACATAAAATGAAGCTAAGAGGGTTAGATAAGGTGTGTTACACCCACTGTTACGAACTTGGAATAGCTTCGCAAGTATATATAGAGAACTTGTGGTTGTAATGGTTTTCCGAGTACCTGGTTTAAA
Source organism: Vachellia pachyceras (assembly GCA_025593235.1). Taxonomy (NCBI): domain Eukaryota; kingdom Viridiplantae; phylum Streptophyta; class Magnoliopsida; order Fabales; family Fabaceae; genus Vachellia; species Vachellia pachyceras. The sequence continues at coordinate 1,402 of JANTPZ010150796.1, read as the reverse complement.
CTTAGATGTTATAGTGGATTGAAAATATCAGATGAGTTTAAGGACTGGACGTAGGTCAGAGAGGGTCGAACCAGGATAAATTGTTGTGTGATTATCTTACCTTTATCTTCTCAAATTTCTAATTGTTTCTTTCTTACTCACCAAAATACCCAATAAGCATTAGCTCTCCCTGAAAAGGAGGTGATCCAGCCGCACCTTCCAATACGGCTACCCGATTTCATACTCTGTTTTGATTAACTTATGATTTGAATGTTTTGATTAACTAAGTTTTAATCAGAAATATTTTTGTAACATCCAATTCCTTGGGTGACAGCCATCCTAACAATTGCTTCTGCAACTAATCTAAACTTATATTATTCCAATGCATTTGACTCTATCTCTAGTGGCATGTACTTTGGATCCTTTTCCATTTTTGGTGGCATGTACTCAAATTCATCTCTTACATACAAATCCTCAAATTCAATACTAATATAGTATGCTTATCTATTAACACAACACATTCTTCATGTCTCATAATGTAAGAGTTTATTCTACAATTATCCAAAAGTGCTCCTAAATTACATAACAAACTTGTACAATCTACTTAACTTGACATGTGATATTCAACTTCACATCTACCTTTTCTCTTCTTTGCTTCTTGCTCATAATTTTGACCCTAAAAAGTGTTGTTAATGAAGAATGAGATTTATGGAATCTCAATAGCAATTATCTCTAACTAATACATTAATATGCATAACTATTATTGTGCATTATAAAAATGCCATGAAACTTTAACATGCATAACTAACCTTACAATTTTACATTATCAAATTTGCCATGACATGTTATCATCATCAACTATCAAACAAATACTTACATGTATATATATCAAATCAACAAGCATTAACATGGAAAATGCACAATCACAATCAATAACAATATAAATATGTAAAAGTT
>JANTPZ010150794.1:0-13332 GCA_025593235.1 Vachellia pachyceras | reverse complement strand
GATGGAAGCAAAAGAGAGCAAGTTCTGAAGCTTCTTGCAAGAGAAGTTGCTGACACCAATAGCTTTGGTGAGGCCAAGTCTCTGGCATTCTTCCATGGATGCCCACACACCTTTCATGTCAAAGGGCACCAACTCCGATTGTTCAATGGGATATGTGACCTTTCCAGGTTTCGCAGTTATGGGCCAGTGGATCAGAAACAGGTCCAAGTATTCCACTTGAAGTGTTCTGCATTAATATGCATGTAAGTAACTGGTTGAAGCTATACTAAGCCATAAGAGATCATCAAATATCAGAATGTTAAGAAAAGTCCAACTTCGGCCAAAAGAATGGAAGGTATATAATGTTCAGGTCAATCATATCAAATTGCTATATATACACATGCACAAACCAAAATTGTTAGTCCATGCCTCCATAAATGATGACGACGACGACGATGATGAAAGAGAGCTGTGTTGTTACCTTAGTGATTTTTGGAGAGCAGGAACAACAAGATGTGGATGATTGTCAGTGACCCAGAGCTTGGAAGTGATGAAGACTTCATCTCTGGAGCTAATGAGTCCAAGCTGAAGTGCTTCCTTTATGGCTTCTCCAACAGACTGTTCCACTCCGTACGCTGCTGCTGCATCAAAATGCCTGTATCCCTGCCTGATTGCCTCCACCACTGCTTCTTTTGTGCTTACTTTGCTCGCAGCTTCCGGAGCGGTGCCGAATCCGATCACCGGCATCCTCCGCTGGCTGGAGGAGGATTGCAGAGTGAGCTCGGGGATTGTGGGGGCAGACATGTTGCAGAATGGAAATGTGTGTGTAGTTAAGTTTTGCTGATGGTGCGAACAAAGCATGGCCGCTTGGTCCCTTTTATAAAAATGTTTGGGCAATAAGAAATAGCTAAAGTATACCTATCATACTTTAAATTTATATTAATTTAGTCGGATCTCTCAAATTTTAAAAGTTCAATTTACTCTTTTATTCTTAACAGTATTAATTTCATTTAATGAAAAATGCTGACACAACAAATTTTAATAGTGATTGTACAAGTAAATGATATTAAAATATGTTTAAATACTAATTCTTTACTATAGTTATTTTTATATTTTAAATTTTAATCATGTTTTATTAGCAATTAATTGTAGAATCACCATTTAAATATGTTAAATATGCAATTTTTTATTTGTGTTACTAACCGTGTTAAGAATAAAAAAGTAAAAATATTTTTTTTAAAATTTAAAGGATTAAATTGAAACTTAATATAAATTTAGAGAAACAAACATATTCTTTCACCCAAAAGAATAAAAAATGGCATTTTTAATCCATATAGCTTTTTATCCGTCTTCATCTATCTTTTCAGTTTAAAAACTTGTAATTATGTCATTCCAAATTGATTTTAATGCAGTTTAAGTAAAGAATTGTGGGGTCGGTGTGGCAATATGTTGTAGGCTTTTACAAAGTTAGGTTTTGTTAGTGTTGCTAAGAGAGCTTGGCATTGTAGAACCTTCATAGTTAGGTTTTGAACAAGTTTGGATAGTCAGGGTGGTTAGGTGAGTTACGAGTAGCTGGTGGCAAGAGTTTAAAAATATATAAAGTCTTCCTTCAATATCTGGTCACGTCAAGTTTAATAGTCTAATAGTCCTGAATAAAATAAGATTTTGTTTGGAAAAACATGGATATACGTATTTTTCTGTCTAGGCGAATAAGACTTTAAAGATAAGAATAATAAAATGTTATCTTCTTCTAGATTTAATCAACCATATCTTGGCAATGGTTACAAGTTCTTAATGATACGTATATTCAGCCAACAATTTTTTTTGCCATCAAGTAACCATTTTTGGGACATAGGCTATTCTTAAACAACTCAACTTTCCTTTTTTGGCAATGGTTACAAGTTCTTAATTAATTATGGTATTTTGATTGGTTTTAGTTAGCTTTTATGGCATTCCGGACCAAATTAGCATTCAATTTCGCTTCAGTTGAGCCGATTTTAATTATTCAAATAGAGTTTACAAGGTTGGTTATATATATATATATATATATATGCGCTTTAAACAACATTGAAATATTCGACTTATTATCCCCCCAGATCTTGTCGCGTAGATCTTAATAACCACATGTATCCTTTCTATTTATGTCCATTCAAGACAAATATCTACTTCCATTGAAGTATTTATGTTAAATGACGGTGATATGAATATTCTTTGCTTTTATAATTTGAATATTGCTTCTCATCTGTTCTAAATTGTGAAATCATTAGTGCAGAGGGTGCCTTTTACACTTGGATCGCATACAAACATGGTTTAGATAATGACGGTTTAGAAAGTAGGTATTTTTTTAGATTTACTGTAAATGCAATTTAAAATAAATATTTTTTAAACCACATTATGAAGAATGATTTAAATAAATAAACGTGAAGTCTAAAAAATTATTTTACTGTTTAAAAAAATAAACCTTTTCAATCACATATCCTCCATGCAGATTAAAATATTCACTTCTTAGGCTGCATGTGAGAGAATGCAGTCTATCACATGTAGTCGAAAAATCTACCTTTTAATGTGAAACCTCACATGTAATCACATGCCGTTAAATAAAAATACTTTTATGCCGCATGTGACTATACGAAGCCTAAAAAGTATATTTCAGTATTTTTGTCATTATTTTCCATAACCTACAATTTAATTTAAAACCTGCAAAGAATATCAACCAACAATAAGTAATTTAACTCATATTTTTTAGTTAAAAATCATTCATTAAAATAAAATTCCAACAATGCACAGTCACAATATGGTTCAACTATTTATAAGTTGTTTAAAAGACAAGTGCGGTATACATAAAATATCTATTTGTATTTACAAAAATACAGCCAGTTAGATTTTTAGATATTATTATCTAAAAACGATCTAAAAGGACGGGTCTAAATGTTATTTTTTACTAGTCTATATCATTTTTGTTTTCCATTGTATATAGTATCAACTTTTTATTTCCTTTATTCCCCTCCACTTGTGAAGTTTTCGCGATTTACCTTAGTTTTTTTTTTTTGCTAAGGGCTTTCCTTACATCATATGGAAAAGTGTGCCTGTAAAGCCAATCAATTTTCCCTCCTTAAAAACTGAAATCGTACTTTGCAATAAATGGGATTGCAATTGTATTATTCATGACTTGTTGACTTTTAATAAGTTTTACATTGTACATTAGCAGTAAACTTTCATTTCATAGTGTAATTTTTCCATAGCATTCACAACCATGCGACTTAATTTCTTGAATTTTATGGTTATTTCAAAATGTCAAGATATATATATATATATATATATATTACTACCCTCAATCCTTAATCAGTATAAGACCATGATGGTAAAAAAAAATTAGTATAAGACCATATGTGGTATGAGGTGGAGAAGGAAAACTAGGAAATGGAATAATGGATAAATGGGTGATGATAATATATCTGGTCAGCTAGCTTGAGCTTCTTGGAGTTGTCTTGTGCGGTCCCTTTAATATTGGGCCCAATAACTATATTCTTGACATCCCCCTCCAAACAAGAGTGCATAAACTGGATCCTGAGTTTGGATGTGAGATATGCAAAGTGAATATGAGCTAAGGGCTTAGTAAATAAGTAGTTATTTCCTTATAAAGGGGTTTGAGTCTAGCAAAATTAGCTATATCTCATAATGAGTTGAATTAAGATTTGAATACTCGTTTAAAAATATACTTACATTTAGTACTCGACAATACCTCAAATATGATTGTCTCTAATAGAAGGATACATGCATCTAACAAAAAAATAAACAAATTAGAAGGAAGGTATCTGATGATGTTTAACCGTACGACCAACATTTGATTGTGAACAAAATGCCTATCAATTTCGATATGCTTTGTAGGCAGATGATATATTGGACTTTTAGCCAAAACATCCACACTCATATTTGCACACCAAATCCCTAGTTGTATTGCCATGTGAACTTTAAGTTCACTAATAAGCCATGTAGTGGGGCTTCCAAATAAAAGCTAAGCTAAATGCAATATAGTAGCACTAACCTAGATCGATCTCTTCGTGAAGTCTATATTAAATTACTAAGTAATCTAGTGTAAATAACAAATTAATCAAGAAGTATCAAATATTTTTTTCACTATCCAATTAAACTAAATGAATGAATTTAAATTCTATAAAATGAAAGTCCTATGGTGATTGAATCCACTAACCTTCCTTGTCCAATTTTAATATTGAGTTCTCCTTTTATCTAAGCACAAGGACTAGTAAAGACCCTTACTAATCAATATTCCTAACTTTTTAATATAATCTAAACCTAGAATCAATTAATCAATTAGGAATATCTTAGTGCTTAGCTCATACTAGATTTATAAAAGATCATCTCTACCTCCAATTAATTCCTAGAAACCTAGCAAACCAATTGATTTTAAGAGAATAAAGGAAATCATTGAATAACAAAAGTAGTGTTATAGTTCAATCACAATCTAAAGTACCAATCTAACACAAGTATCACAATCTGGATTACATCAATCGATCATAATCATCTTCTATATATATAAATCATAAACTCTAGCCACCTAGGATTACAATCTACACATATAGAGATTGGAAAGTGAAATTAAAATGAAAGAATTCCCCTAATTGCTCAAGAACTCAGGTTAGTTTCTTCATTACCATCGGACAGATCCACTTAGCCACTCATAATTGGTAAATCAATCCCCATAAAATCTGGAGCTTCCATGCGGTGGCGTTGTGCATGTGGGCGGCGTGCTTGGCGAATGGAGAATTGGCGCTGACAGATGGAATGGATAAATGGATATGTGGAAGATATGGGCACCTTGAGGAAGCATACCCTCACTGAGTTCAACAACCTCCGTGTTCTGGAACTCCAGCGACTCCACGACTGGTCTGTAAACATCCTACGGTAGCCCTTATGAACGAGACTGTGATGCTCAGGCGCGTGATGATCGGATTTTCAGGGAATGGATGAAGGCAAAGCCTCGTAAAGGTCACCAAAACAGACGGATAAGACCCTTTCCATTCTAATGAAAGTGAGGGAAGTAGGTTTAAATTCCTAGCCTTGTTGGACAACGTCGAAAATCATAGAGAAGGAAATCCTAGTGCAGAGGCTGATCAAATAACTTATCGTGCTAGCTGGATGGAGGTTCACACGAAAACCAATAGGAGAGACCTAAAGATGAAGTCAACGTTTGCCAATGTCATTTCACCTGCAGCCCCTGCACCAGCGACCATGCCAAAAATTCTTGCATCAACGACCACGTCTTCCATTTTTGAATCCTCTGCTTACAAAGACTCTTACCAGCCAACATCACTTGGTCCTATTCACACTGCCTTTGTCTTGCCTTCCCCAAGTGGGAATAGGGGTAAGCCCATTGACGATGCTGGGCTTTGCTCTTAAAGGCCCAATGCCTCAGCAAGGGCTAGAAAAACAGACCTCTCTCCTAAACCTCCCGATAGATCCAAACAGCATAAGGGCCTCCATCTGAACCTTAGAACCAAGTTTAAGACATATAAGTTCAGGACGTTGGATACTCATGGGTTGCCGTCTGAGGAGTTGTCGAAAGCTATCTCAGAAGCCTTGGGACATCCTACTGAATCAAATGATGATATGCCATTTTCAGAGGCGACGTAACTAGGCTTTAAGGATGACGCTGGCACAGGATAAATCTAAGAGAGATCACTAATACGCCTGTCTTTGCAATGAATTACTCTATTTTTTTCTGGAATTGTCAGGGGGCAGCTTCCACCTCCTTCAACAGTGTTTTAAGATCATTGTTACGTGGTTATAGGCCTCACATCGTTGCTCTCGTGGAACCAAGAATTTCAGGAAAGTAGGCTGACAGAGTTATAAGGAATTTAAGTTACCCCAACTCACATCGGATTAAAGCTTCTGGTTTCTCCGGTGGAATTTGGCTCCTTTGGAAGAGTGAACTTAATCTTACCATCCTCCGTAACCATAAGCAATTCATGCATGTCCAAGTAGCTGATCCAATTGGTGCCAACTCATATCTGTTTACTGCGGTCTACAGAAGCCCGAATCACTCTATGCGTGAGTGGTTGTGGAGAGATCTCCTTCAGCTTTAGGTTGACTCCACTACCCCGTGGCTCTTGGCTGGGGATTTTAATGCAACCATTAATAGTGATGAAAGGCAGGGAGGTTCTGCCCGTATGAAGATGGGTTGTAGATCCTTTAATCTCTTCACTCGTCGTGCTAGACTTATTGACCTGGGATACAAGGGCCCAAAGTTCACATGGCAGCGAGGAGGTCTTATGGTGAGGCTTGATAAAGCTTTAAGCAATCAACAGTTGCTTACTTCTCAACCCAATACTGTAGTGATGCACTTGCCTAAGATTCAGAGTGATCATAGGCTTATCCTAATAACCCAAGTTGAGGAATCGCGTACTAATCAGGCACCTTTTAGATTTCTTACATCTTGGGTTTTACACACAAAATTTCAGGGCTTGGTGAGAAGCTCCTGGGACTAGGAAAGGAGCCTTGCTGATAACATTGACTGCTTTGTGAATAAGGCTCGTAGTTGGAATATCGATGTTTTTGGGAATGTTAGTAAGAAGCGGACCTCAAAAATCGGTTGAATGGGATCCAAATACAGCTCGAGCGATGGCCTTTCTCTCCTTTCCTATTGGAGCTTGATTAGAACACTAAGACTGGATTATGAGAATCTTTGCTTGCAGGAGGAGATGATGTGGATGCAGAAATCGCGTAGTCAATGGATCAAGGATGGAGATAGGAATACTAAGTACTATCACACTAAAGCCTTGATAAGAAGAAGAAGTAGTCAAGTACTTTTACTAAAGTCTGAACATGGGACGTGGGAGGCAGACCAGACAAAGCTTGTTGATATGGCGATTACTTTCTTTCAAAGTCTCTACTCAATGGAGATAACTAGCAGGCCACCTTTCAGGTACTCTGGTTAATTTCCTTCAATTCCTCTTTGCTAACTCAACTTGACAGCCTTATTACTAAGGAAGAAACCAGAAGAGCTTTGTTCGATATGGATCCTCTTAAATCTTCGGGTATTGACGGATTACACGCTATGTTTTTCCAAACTCAGTGGGATATTATTGGGAATAATGTCTTTGCTGATGTTAAGAAGGTGTTCGATGGAGATTCTCTTGATCCTCGTTTCAATCGCACTCTTATAACTTTGATTCCAAAGGTTGATCATCCCCAAACGCTTAAAGAATTTAGGCATATCAGCCTCTGTTCAACGGTTTATAAGCTCATAACTAAAATCATTGCTAACAGGCTTAAGCCAGTTATGCCACTGCTCATTCTTCCTCAACAAGTTAGCTTCATCAAAGGAAGAAACATTACGGATAATATAATTATAGCACAGGAGGTTATTCACTCAATGAGAAGGAAGGGTTGTCGAATAGGGTAGATGGCGGCAAAAATTGACCTAGAAAAAGCTTTTGACAAATTGAGTTGGGATTTCATTGCTGGCACCCTTGCGGATGCCAAAATCCTTGACAAGCTACAATGGATAATTATGCAATGCATAACCACTTCCTTTATGCAAGTTTTGTGGAATGGTCATCCTACCTCTGCTTTTCTTCCCCAACGTGGTATTCGAAAGGGCGATCCTCATTCGCCTTATCTTTTTGTACTTTGCATGGAGCGTCTTTCGCAAGCTATATCCAAAGAGGTTCAAAGTGGGGCTTGGAAACCAGTTCAGTTGAGGAGAGGGGCCCGGCGCTGTCCCACTTATTCTTCGCTGATGACCTCCTCCTCTTTACTCGTGCAGATGATGCTCAAGCATCCTCGATGCAGCAGTTGTTAGAAGATTTTTGCAGCTCTTCTGGACTTAATGTGAGCAAAACCAAAACTAGGATCTTCTTCTCATTGAATGTCTCTCCCCAGTCAGCCACCAGTATATGCTATATGTTGGGTTTTTTAGAGAATCGATTAGCTTGGCAAGTACTTGGGTGTTCCTTTGCTCACAAGAGGGTAACAAAAGAAACTTACCATTATATAGAGGAAAGGGTGCAAGCAAAGCTGCAAGGCTGGAAATCTAGAACCCTCTCTCTCGCAGGTAGGATTACCCTAGCCCAATCTGTACTATCCACGCTATCATACTACACCATGCAAATAACAAGACTACCGAACGCTACTTGTGCTAAGATACAAAGCATCATAAAGCAATTCATATGGGGATCTTCCGAGCATCGCAAGGGAGTACCCTTCTTAAAGTGGGATAACATGTGCCAACTAAAGTAGCAAGGAGGGTGTGGGTTGAAAGATCTCATCAGTTAAAACTCAGCTTTTTTTGATGAAATTGGCATATGCTATTCGGACTCAACCAGGCTCTCTTTGGGTACAAGTTCTTCGTTCCAAGTATAAATGACATGAACAAAGACCTCACTCTCTCCACGTCCGTAATGTTTCATACTTATGGAGGAGCCTTTTGGCTGTATGGGAAGACCTTGATCTTGGTTGCATTTGGAACATTAGCAATGGAAAGACAGCTAGATTCTGGACTGACCACTGGATAGGAGATTTGGTGCCGCTCTCTCAGCTATCATACTGCCTTATTAATGAAGCTGACTGTAAAAAGACCATAAGTGTTTTTGTCACCCATGATGGTCATTGGAAGTGGTGTGAACTTTAGGCTAAGCTCCCTTAGAGATTCTAAAGAACATTCAGGAATTTAAACCTCCACAGAGTCAAGAATCTGATGATAATATCACTTGGCGTTGGGGCAATGGGTTTTCTGTCAAATCTGCTTATGCAAGACAAGTGGGATGACGAAAGCACTCTCTGGAGCCTTGCTTGGAGATGGAAAGGGCCCCAACGAATTAGAACCTTCCTATGGCTGGTGCTTTATGACAGGCTTCTTATTAACAAGGAGAGAGTACGAAGACACATGACCGATGATGACACCTGTGGGATTTGTGGTCAGGGAGCTGAGGATATTAATCACATGCTAAGGCATTGTCTGTTAGCTAGGACCTGCTGGTCTCTCGTTATGCCAACCTAGAGACTAACTTCCTTTATCACCGAACCCTTTCATTGCTGGTTGAGTTCGAATCTAGAAGTGAATGATGACAGCACTCTGTGGAGCACCTTCTTTGGCATTCTCTGCTGGTGGCTCTGGAACGCCAGAAATATCCACATTTTCGGCAATGAGGAAGTTTCAGTGTTACATTTGATTAATGATGCTCTGGCCCTTACTGAGCATTCTAGTCAGGCTCTTGGTTTCTGCAATCTTACTTCTCCTGGCTGATTTTCTGCTGTTGTTTCTTGTTTGCTCTTTCTCTTATGTTGTTCTTTTCTTTCAGTGCCCTCCTGACTGTGCTTCCCAGTTATGTTTTGGGTTTCCCCTTCTTTGGTTTCCTTCTGTTAGTTCCTTGTAATATTCCAGTTTCTTAGTAAATTTCACTTTCACTCAAAAAAAATTAAAGAATGGAATTATGGCTGCTTATTCAATGTGTGCGCGCACATCTCTTGCTTCCTAGAGGTGATGGCGCGCACGTACCAAGGTAAACCTAATATAATGATAATAGTAAAAAAATAATATAATATAATAAATGAAAAAATGAAATAAAATAATATAAAATAAATGGGTTTCTGAGTTTGGTTCTTAATTTGAATTTCAAACTCAAAATCCTAGATTTCCTAATTTAAACTCATAATCATAGATTTACTAATTTGAACTCACAATCTTTTAAAATTATATTAATAACTCTCTAAATATATTTAATTTGAATTTATCTTTTGATCTCAATTTCTTCCAAAAATACCCTTAAATTGACTTTAATTTCACATAATAATCATTAATCATAATTAATGCAATTAAACTCAATAGAAGCCCAATAATAGCACTAAAATCCCCTAAAATGCTACAAATTCACTTAATAAAATATTATTATTTCAATTGTATATAGGTTTCTAGTGTATTCCGAATCATGAAACTTATATCCGATTCGTACTCTTTGAATTTAATCTAATTATGGCACTTCTCTTTGTTATTCAATTGGTGTAATTCTCGTAGTCTCTTGAAATCAATTAATGTGCTAGTTTTCTAGAATTAATTGGAGGTAAAGATGATCCTTTATGAATCTGGTATGAGCTAAGCACTGAGATATTTTTAATTAATTAGTTAATTCTAAATTTCTAGTTGAGGTTAAAAAGTTAGAAGTATTGATTAACAAGGTTTCTTACTAGTCATTGTGCTTAATTAAAAAAAGAATTTAATATTAAAATTGAATAAGGAAGGTTGGTGGATTCTATCACTTAGAACATTCATCTTATAGAATTTAAATACATTGAATTAGTTTAATTAGACAGTGAAATACAAATTTGATACTCTTAAATTAAATTGTTAATTACACTAGATTACTTAGGAATTAAATATAGGGTCAACGTAGAGATCGACCTAGGTTAGTACTGCTATATTGCATTTATCTTAATTTTTATTTGATTGTGTTACGATATGATCTATCAAATTTATGAGAATTTTCGGCTTTTATCATAATTAGAAGGGACCAGATTAATTGTAATTGGACAGATACTACTAAGGTAAAATGGTCTTTCCATCACCATTTAATATGAATTGTTGCTCTTATTTGTTGGATTCATTGTGGAATATTTCCACTCCACTGATTTTGTAAGGGAAAGAATGAGGAATAAATATTTCTAAGTTGAATAAATTTGATCGTCGTGGCAATAAAGCATTGAAAAGCTTTAAAAGAATTGGGTTAGGTTACTGTTTCGTGCTCCTGACTTTGTATAAGATAAAGCTATAGCTATGAGCTCCTCTTGTCCATGAGATTTGGTGAGCATTTAGTACACATGATAAACTTTAAAATGAGTCCTAGGACATGTTGTTTGGATGATTAGATTATAAGTTATGAATTTTTAAAATTTGATTCAGAAAACTGAGAAATGCTGTTTTTCAAGTGGAACATTAGGGAGTGTCGCTAGTTTTGTGAAGCAAGGATTGATATATGATGTTAGGACTTATTTTTTCTTTGTGGAGGATGAAAATCGCTATAAATAGAATTTAAATCACTGCATTTGGGATTTTTTAATTATGTTATGATTTTTCAAAATTGGTTTTAGAAATTATTGATGATATTTAGTGATTGATTATGGGAGATCACAATTTAATAAGATCTCTCTTCCTTATGCTTGGATAAAGAATTAAAGGATAATTATCCAAAAAGAGAATAAGAGAGAGAAAAATAAAGCCTTAATGACTTACAAGGGGTAGAGTTCAGGAATTTGGAAAGATTTGAAGTTTGATTGATATGTATCAAGTCACACACACACACACAAACACACACACACACACACACACACACACGAGTTGATACTTTCCCGAGCCCTCTAAGGAAAAAGAGGAAAAAGGAAATCGATCAAGAGAAGGTAAATCGCAAGAAGGAGCATCAATTAGAAATCCTCCTTATCTTATTTTTATATATATAAATTTAGCATGCTTGTTTGTGTCATAGGCGAATTTCATGATGTATTATGCTAAACAGTCGATTTTGTTAAAGAATGATTGCATGCTCTTAATAGAGTGATTCCTATGAAGTGTTCAGGAACAAGAAGAAAAAATTGGACGACGAATTCCTACATGGTCCAAGGAAATCAAAGGTCCGCTTCCACGATTTCATCTATATCAAATCTTAATATCAAAACAGCTTATATAAAAAGGAGTATAGATATCTAGCTTTCGAGAAAAGCCTATTCTCCAAAAAAGGTTGTTCGGATGCTCAGTGATTGAGCAATACTCAACTCAAGTAACAGTACATGATTGTGTGTTATGTAATGTTGTAATTATCCATGGCCATGTGATGTGTAAAGTTTTTGAGATGGGACCTCATAATATTTATTGAATTCAATAATGTTAATATGGTTTATTTTTGCATAACTGTGAATTTTATATGACTATATAATAAATTGTGGTTTCTATTGAAATTCATCGAATCTCACTCTTTTCTTCCATTTATACAGCAAAGGAGGGGTAGCTCTCAGAAAAGGGGGTGGTCTCAGAAGGGAACTAAAGGTGGGAGTTGGAAGGAGAAGGTAGATTGTATATATGTGTATTTATTTGCTTTTGGGATTTTAGATTATGCTTTATGTGGTTATAAGCTCGAAATACTCTATATAAGAAGATATGATGTAAATATGTGAATATTAAACGGTTGCAAAATTCTGGTGCAAGAATAAATCCTCACATAGTTCAGGAGAGTGTCATGGGCGATCGAACGTGGTTAAGGTCTTCAAATTTAAGTAGTAACTTAGGACGATGCCTTAAGGATTGATAATTACTTTAAAACTTCACCAGATAACGATGCCTTAAGGATTGATAATTACTTTAAAACTTCACCAGATAACCCAAGGGTCTCAGGATGGAAATCTAGTTCCATGAGAATAAACATTGCTTAGATAAAAGATTTTTTTTAAAAAAAAAGTTCAAATTTTCTAAGAGAAACTCATTCTAACAATAATAGGTAATAAGTTTATCTAAAAGGAAAGAGGCCTCCGTGCTTATAATGTTAAGTAAATTATATGCATACTATGTTGAGAATGAGAATTCTTAGGGTGGTGTTACATAGTACATTCTTGGAGTCTTTTATTCATATTTGTTGATTCGAATACTATTTTCTTTGTTAAAACCTTTTGTCCATTTCATACTTCCTTAATTATATTGGTTTTTACTCTTGTAATTCATTTACTTAAAATTTGTTGAAGTTAAAGAGTCACCAGTTGAATTTGAAGAGAATTTGAAGAGATAGCTTGCTAGATCACATTACTATCACTGTTAGCACATGAAAATTTTTAAAAAAATTAATACACATAAATGATATCCTCGGAAGGATTTCTTACATTGTTCAGATTTCAGATTCCATGTAATTAACAATGGTTAATTAATTTTCTGAAAGGTTTGGCAAAAAAAAAATTAATTTTCTGAAAGGTAGTTATGAATCATTTTTCCCAGCTTCTTTATTGTTCCCATCTCCTTTTCTATAATGAATTCACATTCGCACTGCAGTGACACTGAACTATAAGTAGCCGATATCAAAAAAAACTGCTAGCACCATAATCAGTTAAATTAAATAAATTAATTTTAAACATGTTGGAAAGTGGAAGAGAGTCAAAGGCCACTCTAAGTCATATCTTCATTCACCATCCAGGTAACTCAAAAGGGAGGAACTGAGAAGGATAGTAATTTCCTTTGTTTTTTTAACCAACAGATAATAATTTTCTTTGTATTTCTTCATAGTACTTGTGCTTTTATTTACTTGCAGCTTCGGTGAATGGCTCTAAAGCAGGAGGTCACAAAAAGCTGAAATCAGATCCTCT
>JANTPZ010150787.1:0-19787 GCA_025593235.1 Vachellia pachyceras | reverse complement strand
TTATTTTCATTGACATTTAGTCATTTACTAACTTATCATATGATGTAGGATTATATCACATTTAAGAGTCAAAACACAACATTAGTGGAAAAGTCTGAGTTAGACTCTTATTTGGAAGAAAGCACACTTAATCCTAGATTATCTGCAAGATTTAATATTTTAGAATATTGGAAGAGCAACTCAGCTAGATTTCCTTGTCTTTCCAAGATGACATGTGATATTCTGAGCATTCCAATTACTACTGTTGCTAGTGAATCAGCTTTTAGCATTGGTTCACGAGTTCTCACTAAGTATCGAAGTTGTCTTCTTCCAACTAATGTTCAAGCTTTTATTTGTATTCGCAATTGGCTTCTTGGTTTTCCATGGACTGGTATTTACTTTTTTTTATCTCATTAACATGATTTTCTTTTTATAAATTGCAGTTGATTTAATACTTAATTTTTATTGTGTGTGGATATGATATTGACAGATATAGAAGATCTTGATGAAGAGGAAAAGGGACCTTTGACTTTGACAGTTTCAGATAAAGCTTCAAATGTTATCATTGAGGATGATTAGAGATCTTTGTTAGAAATTAATCTTACATTTTGTTGGGATTCTACTTATAAATTTTAATAATTAGAGCTTTGCATATTTTGTTGGGCTGATAGAAAAGCTATAAACGAGGCCCATTTATCCATATTAAGTTATGGATAAGCTGGAGGATATCATATATGTGTGCTTCTGCTTCAATTTCTCCTCAGTACTCCCCATAAACCATGCCCAAAAAATAATTGGGCTTAAAAAAATCTGTTTCTTATTTTTTAAAAATAAATAAATGTTTGGCGGGTTGACGGGCGCCATACGCAGAAATGCAGCCCGCCAATCAGGGACATGTTGGTCGTGCGGGCCAGCAGTTGCGGGCTAGCCTGTATTACCGGTACTAAATAGGAGTTAGGTTTAGTGAAAGACGCTATGTAATTTGAGTTGAAGCAGATTAGTATTGGGTCCGTTTGACAAAGCGGTGGAGAAGTACTTATGGGCTTATTCACATAAATTGAGACAAATATGTGGATGAGATTGTCTCATTTTACGAAAAAACACTGTTGAACGTACTTTTGGGGTGTTTGACCGCTTTGCCAAACACCCCCATTGTGTCTGTGTCATAGATTGAGAAATGCCCTCGTCTTGGATGTATCCAACAGCCCCTGTACCTTCCTACATCCATCATTTTTTTTAATGACCTTTCAAAGCAACCAGCTAATTTGAGACTTTACATTTTTAATGCATCCATCTTTGACAACATTACAATTTATTTTTTTCCAAATTTATTGTGGGCTAAAATTTTTTTTAAGCTCAATGTAATGCAAAAGGCTTACTTTTGATCTGATATAATGCTTCTTTTTAAAAAAAATAAAGAATACAAAATAAAATATTTATAAATGTAAACCCTATTACATAATTATATATTCCTCTTATACTATTTATAAGTCACCTCTAGCATATTTCATACATGTGATGGAAAACCTTAAACTAATTACTCCTTAAAACTCAACATATATAGTTCCAACTTTATTCATATTTGATATCCACTATAATACATAAGAGCAAAATCAACACATAATATAAATGAATGATATAATTAAGTATTTATATGAAAAAATTTAATGAAGTGACTTATACCAGATAAAAACTTTTCTCTCTATTTTATAAATATGACAAGTGACATTGATCTTTTATTTATCTCTCTATCTCTATTGTCTACCCAAGGGTATATTTCAAAAATTTATATTTCCTATTTATTAATTTACTTATTTTAACTAATTTTAAGTCATTTTTTAAAAGGAAATTTACTGTACAGTCCCACATAAGGGATTTATTTATCAAATAGTCCCAAGTTTTAAAATATTTATCAAATGATCCTAGAGGTGTTGTTAATACAGCGCATGGTGTTGTCAAAGGTTGTGACGTGACAACACCATGCGCTGCATTGACAACACCTCTGGGACCATTTGATAAATATTTTAAAACTTGGGACCATTTAATAAATATCTCTGATAATTGGGACTGCACAGTAAATCTCCCTTTTTTTTAGCCATACCGTTCAATTATTTATATATTACGGGAATAACCCACCTTGCCGGCCCCCAGATAAAAAAGAATCAAAGCGTCTCTCTCTCTCTCACACTCTCGATATGTACACACATGTATATAATATTATAATGGTAATAAATGTGCTTATTTAGAAACACTTAACTCTCACATAAAAGTATGTTCAACAGTATTTTTCCGTAAAATGAGATAATCTCTTCCATATATTTACCTCGACTTACGTAAAAGTACTTCTCTACTGCGTTTCCAAACGAATCCATTGTAACTGTGAATATAGAAAGCGTACGAACAAGCAGACGTGAAGAGGTGCACTGGATTTTGCCATTGGCCAGTCAACCCACAAGCTTGATCCAAAGACTCTTGTTTTGTTTTGTTCTGTTCTGTTCATGATAACAATAAAGACAACGACAATATTAATTGCCTGACGAAGTAGGATTTGGAATTAAAAAAATTATGAATTGAAAAAAATATTTGACAAAGATACAACCAATTAAATTTGACAATGTTTACATCTGATCATATAAATTTTGGGCTCAATCTGGGATTTTAGTAACGAAGTTTTTTATTAAGTCGTGGTAAAATTAAATTTTGATGGGTGTAAAAATAGATATAATCTTTTAAAAGTAGTGTAATAATTTAACTATATTTACGTGCGGTAAAAAAACAAATAGCCGGTTTGAATCGATTACATGAAAGGAGATTAAATGTAGTTATAATACATTCTACTTAGTAAAGTGTTAGGTTGGTACAACAATGTAATTAGCTATAGTCCTGATTACAGCGGATTACAGCAAAGCGGTAATCTCGACTACATAGCATTAGATATGTAATCCGGATTAAAGCTTGTATGAATTAATATATAATATTTGTACATTTCATAATTTAATATTTAGATATTTATGCTAAAAGGTTTCTTTCACATTTTTTTTATTTTTCTAGATAAAATATGAATTTTATTTCAATATTATTTGATGACATACTAAAAAAATGTTTTATAATCATCATTCCATTGCAAGAAATTTTTTGAAAGAGGTGGTCTTAATATTCAACGCTAGCCTTATTAATAATGTTAGAGGTTATTAATGTTTGGAAAGAAACGTGAAAATGATTTGTAAATGTAGAGAAAGAATAAAAGTATACTTAAAATAAGGGTTAAAGTGGTCATTCTCATATCCTATTAACATGTCACCTTCAACATGTTTCATAACAATCAAAGAAAATCTTAAATTTCACTAATTTTATTATGAAATTTAACAATTTTTCAACTTAATCCGTATTCAATATGCATCGTACTGCATGAGAAGAAATTCAACATAATAACAAATGAAGGGTAAAATTATACATTCATATGAAAGATTTAATGAAGTGACTTATAAAAACGACAAAAAATTTCTTATCTTTACCTATAAATATAGTAGTAAGTATGTTATTATTTATTAGTTAAACAATACAAAGATCAGAGCTCGTTTGGTTTCCGATTGAAAACCTGAATTTTGTGGTAAGACCTAGGTTTTGCCCCAAAACTTAAGTTTTGTTCATGTACTCACATTTTTTTAGAAAAGCCATTTTGGAGACAAAACCTAAATTTGAACCTAGGTTTGAAGAAGTTACTTCCTTATCAAATCACACTCTTTCTTAATAAATTTCCTTTTTCCTCTTTCTTTCTTTCTCTTTCCTATTTATTTGTTGCTGCGTAAAGCTAAAAGTTATTCTTACAATAACCTCCAAAACACGACCACCTTTTCAAAATTTAGGTTTTGTTTTGAAATCCATAAAATCTATTCTTTCAAAATTTATTTTTCCAAAATCTAAGTTTTACTTAGAACTCCATAAAAGCTATTTTCCGCCGAACTCCCAAACACGTTCTTAAGTTATTCCAATAGCAACCTTATTTAAAGGCATTAATAATGAGAGAGAATATCATATAAATTTTAATTTTTTCCTAAAATTAAGAATTTATTCATTTTAAAAGATTAATGATTTAATCATGTTATGTCCCCTTGATTTTAATGAGTTTGTTAGATATGTATTAATAGTACTCTAATGGAGATAAGAGGGAATATGCATGTTGTTATTGATTATTAAACATTAACCGTAGTTGGCTAAGAATGATGTGTTCACATTAATGTTTGAAAGTTGCACGTCATACTCTCCACTAATATATATATATATATATATGTGTGTGTGTGTGTGTGACAAAATAATCCATTTTTATAATGTAACAAGAAAATAATCCAATTTTAATAAATAAAATTTTTAGTTGCCATTATCATCATGAAATTTGCTTTCACACTTCACATCGCACTTTGATTACCTTTTAAGGAACTTTTAATTGATTTGTATCAATAATATTATTTTGATATGATGACGCTGCTCTTTAATTCACCTATTTAATTTGACGCCTTGTTTGCGTATCAAATATGTTCTCCCTAAGTAGTAAGTTAATTTAAAAAATAGGGAAAATATACGTATAATCTATTCAAATTTTAAAATTTTAAAAAATAATTATGTAATTTAGACAAAAAAAATACTGCTTTGTTTAAATTTTATTATTATCACCATTAGTATGAATGTTGTAGGGACTCAACGTGGCTTTTAAAAATAAACCTTCGAGTTTGGGGATGAGGAATGAGAAAAATATTAAGTAATTGGGACTTGTTTGATTTAAGCTTTTCATTGGTGACATCAGCATCAAATGATTTGCTAAAAAAAATTATTTTCCCATTTTTTCCCTAATATTTTATACGGTTAGACATTCATATAATACACTATTATTATTTGTTCCAATCATAGAGAGCTAATAATAAAAAAAATAAGAAAAAAACTTTCCATCACTTTCTTGTATCCAATTTTCATCATATGTCATATTTTTCAAGTAGATTTAAAATTAAATAATTATATTTTAAAATTAGGACATCGTCTAAATAGAGAACTTGAAAAATAGATATGAAAGATAATATGAATTCATTACTTCCATTCGGTGGATCATTAATGAAATGGATTGCAAAAAATGTAACTTTTTTTTAGGGTTAAAATGTAAAAATATTCCTTTTTTTATACAAAGTGCATCCAACACAATATATTTTTAAAGTGAAAAAATACCCATGAACATTTTGAAAAAGAATAAAAATGTGCTCGTTTAAGGTGTATTTAAAAAGGGTTAAGTAACATTTTTGTTACAGAAGTATACACATTAGAACACTGAGTATCTAAAATTTTTTTTGGATCAGATTCATCCCGGAAGTTTATATTGTACTAGCCTACTTGGGTTGATGGTTTGAACTCATGGCTTAGAGTTTTCAAAAGTAGTCGGACCTAAATAGTCAGCCTTGTAGGGCCACAGGCGTAAACGTTTGGCCTGTTTAATCTTAGCAATTTGTTTTAACACATTAATCTATTTTTTTTTGACTTATTTGGTAGTAATTTTTTTTTTGTATTCAATGTTAATTGGACATAAATGAGCTGTCCTGTTTTTGTTTTTTTAACTCTAGTGCTATAGAAACTGTTCAGTAAAAGGTCATGGGTCAGGTCCGTGTAAATTCAAACCATTAGTGCTATACTGCTTGTCCCTTCAAATAGAGAAAAATCAACTTATCTATCATAATTTGTATGATTGTATATTATAATTGACCTGTTTGGAAACGCGGTAGAGAAGTAATTTTACACAAATCGAGGTAAATATATGAATGAGATTGTGAGATTACCTCGTTTTACAGAAAAACACTGTTAAACTTACATTTAAACTATTATAATCGTTGCAAAACAAGGCCACTATATTATAGGCCTACTTGCTTAACATATAAATAAGCTGAAAACAGTATAGCAATCTCTTTCACTTTATGACTTTACCGAACCTCTATGATGTAGAAGTTTAAAAACATGCTGTTTATATTAGTTTATTTTAAATAATTTTACGAAATTTTAAGTAAGTATGTGAGAGAGGTTTTATCTCAATTTGTATAGAAATGTTTCTTTAAATGCTTTTAAAGGTTTCTTTAAAATTACTCAAAATAAATTAATCCAAACATTCACTTACAAAAGAGAAGTTTCATTATGTATGTGAAAAGCAATTAATTTTGTAAAATAATAAAGCCACAATATACTATTCTGAACACTTCTTTCTACTTTTTAAATATTTTTTAACTTTAAAATCTGTAACTGACATGATTTTGCTATTTTTTTAATATACATAAGCATATAATAGCATTAAATACGAACACTATTGCAACTAACAAGGGTTAAAGTGATTCTAAATCCCTAATGGCTCGTTTGGTACGCTGGAATTGATTTTGGTGGAAATGGAAATGGAGATGGAGTTGGAAATGGGAAATGGAAATAAAAAGATGAAAATGGATATAAATATAGGAAAAAAATGAGGGGTCAAAAAATCAATTCCATGGAATTGAACACAATTCCATGGGTTACATCATGGAATTCATTTCTACCCATTTTGAATTCCATTTCCAATTCCACCCCCCAATTCCACCATACCAAACATAGGAATTGAATTCCATTTCCAATTCCACCTCCTAATTCCATCATATCAAACATAGCATAACATATTTTTTTAGTAAATCCAGCGTCCTAATATATTTTATAGTGCATCTAGTATTGTATAATATTTTTTTAGTTACACACAAAACTTTATAGTATTTTTTGTGCGTTGATGCTGAACACTTGAATGTATTAAAAAAATATTTTAAGGTGTTAAACACATGTAAAAATACTTTAAAATGCCGGACGTGTTTGAAAAATTATTCAAATTTTTTTTTTGCCAAAATACCTTTGATGCATATAATAAAATATGTTGAAGTGGTGAATTCATTTTAACCAACGAAGTGCTTGTTTGGGAACTTCATTCTCTTAACGGTGTACGTAAGCTGATATAAAACCATCTTAAAATCTGTAAAATCATCTTGAAATCCATAAAAACCATCTTGAAATCCGTAAAACTATTTAGAAATTCGTAAATTTCTTTCTCTTAACGGAATTCCTTTCTCCTAACAGAATTCCTAAACGCACACTAAGGGTGTGTTTGAGAATTCCGTTGGGAGAAATGAATTTACAGATTCCGAGGTATTTTGCGGATTTCAATATGGTTTTACGGTTTTCAAGATGGTTTTTACATATTTCAAGATGGTTCTTACTTGTACCGATGGGAAAACGGTGTTTCCAAACTGCACACCCTTTTGCTGAAAAGGTGCTATATTTTAAATTTGTCGTATTAATTTTAATTTTCTGTGCCCATTAATTTTTGATGAATCTCGCAGCATCAATTCGGAAAATAAGTTATATATATATATATTTATATTTATATTTAGCATTTTTAATCAATTTTAACTGCTTTTTTAAGGTATGATTATTTGAATCTATAAAAATGATGGGAATAAATAATTCTTGAATATTAGGTGGGATTTATGAAGCTAAGTACAAAATAGTTATGTCATAATTATAACACGTAGGTCAAATTTTCCAAGGAAAATTTACCATTAGGTCATAAGTAACTCAATTAATGAACAAATATTTTAAGGATTAGTAAAATTATCATCAAATCCCAGCAGTAGATGATCCTGTTCTTATTGAAGGCTGATGAGATTGTTAATGACGACCGATTCAACTACTATTGGGACCTGATGATAATTCAACTACTGCTGGGATTAATGAACAAAATTACCATTGGTAAATTTCTCAATTTTCTAGATGATGATATGAGCAATTTTATAAATGCATGCAGATGTGTAATAATTACCTCCTTCGATTTTTTTTTTGTCTGTTAATCAAACCAAAAAAGAAAATTTGCAAGCAACCATTTACATCATATTTGTTGAATATTAAAGTATAATCCGAACAAAAAATTATTAAAGTAATTTAATTTCCATTTATTATTAATTTAAATTATTATTGAAAAATTTCGTGTGTACTTTATTTTTGAAATAAATGGTCTCTTTGAGTGGAAACAGCAATTTTGTTTACCAATATCAGACTTTCATTGAAATAAAAATGATAAAAAAATAGAAATATCTTTGAACTTAGGTTAAGTCAAAAGTCAAACTTGGTTTAGTCAAACTCACCCGGAATCAATTCCTTCTGCTTATTAATGGGCAATATTGTAGCTGTTTATTTTCAGAAATAATAACGTCTCCAGAGTTTTGTTTATCTCAGTCAAATTCACATTGCCTAATTTTCTTTAATTTAAATTAGTATTTCCATATTTTATATTTTTTAATTTAAACTAATGCTATAATTTTTTAAGAAAATAAATCATTTATTTTCAGAATTAAATTTGAAAGTATAAAATATTTTAGGAATTTTATTGGTGAATAAAGTATTATTTACTTAAAAAATTTTAATTTGCCAGGGGGGATCGTTGATTTATCTGGCTAACAATTGGCTAAAATTTATTTATTGTCAAAATACAAATTTAAAAATTACCTTGGTCGTGACCCTCACATTGCATATATAATCTTGTTAATTTTGATTTTATTCAAATTTATGTAATACAATTGATTCAGAGAATCATGCCATTGTTCATAAACACGATTTCTCTCACAAATTAATTAACTATAAGAATCCTTGTCGAGATAAAATAAATTAAATAAATTATTTAAAACATTTACATTTATAATTTTTTAAAATTAATTTACCTCACTCCTAAACTGATGAAGAATATAATAAATTAATTATACGCATGAAAAAGAAAAAATTACAAGAATCTAATTAAAAATAAGGTGACAGTGAAACTATATAGATATTTGCAAAATAGTTTTTTTTAAATAATAATAAATGTCTTGCCCATTGAAGTAAATAGTAAGCATGGCACATTGTTTCTTTCGTATATCCGAACGTTTATGCAAGCTGGATGCTGGCTGTGAATCGTGATCAAACGCGATTCTACTTTGAAGAATCTCCATACGAGGTAACTGTCAGATTCTTGGCATCTTTCATCCCCACGGAAGAAAAAGTCAGCACTTTCACACTCCACCCGTTTTTTTGGAAAAAAAATCCGAACTTTTCCCATATAAAGGCCAGGTTAGTGATATAGAACACTCGCATGGGGTTCAGTGCCATTCTGGTTTCTGGGTTCTTCATTATACGAAACACTGTAGATAGATTCTGGTATCAACAACCAATTCATCGTTTCTCTGATTTATATACTCTGCTTCTTCTGGGGCCATTTGTCTGTTTAATTCCTTTTTGCTGTCCACGTCTTTCAGCGGATTCAAGTAGAAATTCTCTTGACATTTTCTTCTTAATATCCTCCTGTGCTTGTTAACTATGCTTGCTTCCGATCCTGTTAGGATTTGCCTTGGGTTGTAAAAGTGTTTTACAATTAAATTTGAATTCTGAACTCCTGAAGGAGGCCAAGAATCGATACACAGCTAAAACACTAGAAACATTGATGGATTATTTTAGTTTTCTGTTAGGGTAGCCCTAGAGAAGTCATTTTTCTTTATATCCTTGTGCATTTCAGAACACTGGGTGAATGGTTTATAATCTCTTTTTTTTATTGCTGCTATATAGCCTTTCCTGTGCGACACAATTGCAATTCTGAATAACGATGGCGGAAGATGAAGTTTATACGAAAGATGGGACTGTAGATTTCCGCGGAAATCCAGCTAACAAGAGGAAAACTGGGACCTGGAAGGCCTGTCCCTTTATTTTAGGTAACTATGGTATTATGGCGTTACTGGAGTGTGATCTTTGTTATTATTACTAGCGGTTGAAGAAATAAATAAAGACAAAAGCATTCAAGAAGGAGAGGAAATAAAGAGACAGACAAAAGACGCTTTGTTGCATGTTTATTGCTTGTATTATCACTGTAGATGATTATCACATGATATTTATAATATGAGGTTTGGCCCCTATCTGTATTGGGCTTTGATACAATAATATTATTGGGCTTTCTTGTTGTGTTAACAATTATGAGATAATCCTTACAGTTTTATGCTATAATTAACAGGGAACGAATGTTGCGGGAGATTGGCATACTATGGAATGAGCACAAATCTGGTGCTTTATTTTAAGAAGAGGCTGCATGAGCATAGTGCTACCGCGTCCAAGAACGTCTCAGATTGGAGCGGGACATGCTATATCACGCCATTGATCGGAGCATTTTTGGCTGATGCCTATCTCGGGAGATATTGGACTATTGCTGCCTTCTCCATAATCTATGTTATTGTGAGTATGGTTTCTCCTGTACTTGTTTTGTCAGCTTGGGTTTGTCTCTAATATGGTTTTCCTGTAATCTGGTGCTGATGTTTTGTCTCGAACATGGTTTCTCCATTGCTGCTGAAGAAGTTCGAAATATTTAGCTTCGATATTGATCACCCAAGCATCACATGTGCATATGACTGACTTAGGATGAAGAAAAATTATTATTGGCTTCTTTAATGAAGTTAATAATAGGTTCAAACTTATATTAGTTAATAATAAAATAGACGCATTTTCTCATACGGAATATGGGGTAAGTTTTATTGTTTATGGCTTATGAATGGTATGAGGTATGGCTTGCGGATGTAAGGTTGCATACATCTATAGCTCGTTAGACCCTTTTTGGTGGGAGTCTTGTGCATTCGGTTGCCCTTTTTATTGATTCTATCTTCTTGATTTAGACAACTTTTAAAAAAAGATTTCTCTATGTACACAGGGAATGACACTCTTGACCCTGTCTGCATCAGTTCCTGGCATAAAGCCAACCTGTCATGCTGGAGATAGTTGTCATGCTACTGATGGTCAAAGTGCGATATGCTTTGTAGCACTCTACCTCATTGCTCTTGGCACCGGTGGAATCAAGCCTTGCGTGTCATCATACGGAGCAGATCAGTTTGATGATACTGATGAGGTTGAGAAGGAACACAAGAGTTCTTTCTTCAATTGGTTCTATTTCTCAATTAATATTGGTGCTCTTGTTGCTTCTTCTCTATTGGTCTGGATACAAGATAATGTGGGTTGGGGATGGGGTTTCGGCATTCCTGCAGTTACCATGGCAATAGCTGTGGTGAGTTTCTTCTCAGGAACTAGATTGTATCGAAACCAGAAGCCTGGAGGCAGTCCCCTCACGCGAATCTGTCAAGTCATTGTGGCATCCATGAGAAAGTACAAGGTAGAAGTGCCTGAAGACAAGTCTCTTTTGTATGAGATAGTAGATACAGAATCTGTTATCCAAGGAAGCCGCAAACTTGAACACTCAAAAGGAGTACGGTAAACCAATCAAAATTAAACTTGCAATTGATTCGTGGATTTGTTGTCAGGTTTTTTTAGTAAGAGTATAATTTACTACTCGGTGTCGGTGATTCATGGTTATTGTATTTCCCAAAAACAAAATCCTCCTTATATCTTATTTTTGTTGGACATCTTGAAAACAAACACCTAAGAGACTTTACTCAAGCCTATCATTTGACCATTTAATGATTACTGTTTATCTAGAATTGGAAGCAAATTGAATTTGGAATGTCCTACTTGATTTGTTAACATGGGGACATAGTGATATAGTCAACTTTCATGCCACCTCAGATGCTGTTTCTGATATTTGAATTAGCACTATCATTTGATTTGCATTTGCTTCATTGCGTTTCTTGGCTTATCTTAGTAAATATTTCACTGTTGCTGTATTGTATGTCTCAGCTTCTTTGACAAAGCAGCTGTGCCAGAGCAATCAGATAATGTGAAGAGCCCTGCAAACCCTTGGAGACTTTGCACTGTAACTCAAGTGGAAGAGCTGAAAGCAATCATAAGGCTGCTTCCTGTATGGGCCACTGGTATCATCTTTGCTACCGTCTATGGTCAGATGGGCACCTTATTTGTGTTGCAAGGGGCGACAATGGATCCTCATGTTGGAAACTCCTCCTTCGAGATCCCACCGGCATCTCTTTCGATCTTTGACACTATTAGTGTAATCTTTTGGGTGCCGGTGTACGATCAGATAATTGTGCCAATCGCTCGCAAGTTCACTGGGCACAAAAATGGCATAACTCAGCTCCAAAGAATGGGAATTGGCCTCTTCATATCCATATTTTCCATGCTCTCAGCCGGCGTTCTGGAGCTCGTAAGGCTTAGAATCGTGAGACGCCACAATTACTATGAACTCCCCCAGATTCCCATGTCAATCTTCTGGCAGGTTCCCCAATATTTTATAATTGGCTGTGCTGAAGTCTTCATGTTCATTGGTCAGCTGGAGTTCTTCTATGAGCAAGCACCTGATGCCATGAGAAGCTTGTGTTCTGCTCTCTCATTGCTCACCGTTGCACTCGGACAATACCTGAGCTCACTTCTTGTAACGATCGTCACGAATGTTAGTACCAAAAATGGCAGCCCTGGATGGATACCTGACAATCTGAACTATGGTCATATCCATTACTTCTTCTGGTTATTGGCGGTGCTAAGTGTTCTGAATTTGGTAGCTTTTCTCCTGGTGGCAAGGTTGTATAAATACAAGAGACCGGTCGGCACTCTCCGCTGAAAACTGGGTTAAAAAGTGCAAAAGCAAATAAGTTTGGGAACAAAAGTCCTGTTTTAGTATATAGGAATGATGAAAGTGTCCATGTGAACAAGATTCTCTGAAGATTTGTTCCATTAACTTCAGTGTTTATAAGTATGCTGTGTTTAATTTTCTTACTCTTTCAAAAGGTAAAAGTATTCTGTAAGGCTGAAACAAAATTATCCATCCGAGTACTAGAATGACAAAAATATGGCTATTGTCAACAGTAAAATATGTTCCTGTGTCCATTAGTATTTTATCCTCTGGTGTTTGTGAGAAAGCTCATGCACAATGCATATATTCCTTACCTTTTTTCTGTTTTCTTAATTCTGCATGTATGGAATTATGAGACATGGTCAAAATTAGCATACGAGTACAAAATATATTATCGTTCCTTTAAAAGTTTTTATCACACTTGTAACAATCTTTAGAGCTCTGTTTTTTTTTTCTATAAAGAAAGTGTAGTGATCTTATATAAATTGAACTATCTAAATACAAATATATCGACAATTTCAAGAAAAAAGAGTAACCACAGGATCACAGAAAAGAGAATGCTGCAGAGCTAAGGAAATGGGAACACTAAGCATGGAGTGAGGGAGAAGAGACTCTACAGTCACATAGATGGTGACGATGGCCAGAGAAGAGAGACACGAGAGTGGAGAAACACGACATTGGGTCCGTTTGGGAAAGCGGTGGAAAAGTACTTTTACCATTTACAAGGTAAATATATGAAGGAGATTATTTCGTTTTGCGGAAAAACACTGTTGAACATGCTTTTAGGGTGTTCAAAAGCTTTGCCAAACATCCCAAATAATCCACCCCATTTCCTGTTGCCCACCACCCTCATAATATAACCCTGTTTTACTACCTGCCAGTGAATGTTCCTTGGCCCATTCCTTCCCAACCCATCTTTCCTCTTGACCCAACATTACAATATCATGTATCATGGTAAATATGTTTTTTTCCCTTAATATACTTCTACAGTTAAACGCTAAATGTAAGCACTTTTCTAAGGAAGAATTCGAACATTCATTCACCATGTTGTAAGAGATTAGTCTCTTCTGACCTAATGCTCGTTGTTAATAGAGATATTATAATGTAAAAGCATTCCCGTTTGGTTCAAGTACATGAAAGATATTTACATGTAATTTTGATGCATTCTGTTGATTACATTGTTTGGTTGGTATTATAATGAAATTGAATGTAATCATGATTATATCAAATTAGGTAATTCCTATTACATAGCTTTGGTTATGTAATCCGAATTACATATTGTAAAAATTAACACATGGGTACTTGTATATTTTATAAATCAATATTTATATATCTATATCTTTCATTTTTAGTCTTAATAGAATTAAAAATTTTATTTCACTTTTTTTATTTTTTATGATTTCTTGATAACATATTACATAAATGCTATGTAATTATTGTTCCATTCCATTATATTCCCTTCCATTACATACCATTGTATTCTCATGAAAACGGGCTATTTGTGTTCAATTGCTTAAGAAACCCTTGCCACAATTCAAATTTTTGCAGTTCACATTGCATCCGGAAAATGAATGAAAAGGGAATTACATCAATGTAAAGGTTATGGAAAAGTCTAAAATGCCCTTATTCCCATTTAACAGTGGCCAATATTAAAGGAGAAAAGATGGTGACCAAAGACGCTCAGCCGGAGAGAAAAGAGAGACCGGAGATGCATCAGAACTCAACCAAAGAGATAAGGGAGAGGAACCATGGCTAGAAGACAAACGGCTAGAGAGAAAAGGGAGACGAAACAGAGAAGGGCAAATTAAGTTGGTAAATTTTTTTGGAGAAATTTACCATCAAATTTTAAATAGAGAAATTAATAAATAAAATATTCTAAATATCGGTAAAATTACCATCAAGTCCTGACAGTAGCTGGTCTGATTGTCATTAACAATCTCATAGCCGTCAATAACAACCGGACCAGCTACTGGTAGGACATAATGTTAATTTTACCAATCTTTATGACCTTTTGTTCATTAATTGGGTTACTTAGGACCTGATGGTAAATTTCTCAATTTTTCGAAACATCAAGAAATGCTCTGTAATGATAAATTGGCTTCACCACCTCCCTGCGATCACTAGAACTGGCTTCCGCTTTAAAGTGTATGTTTAAATCAGTAATGGTAGTTGCAGTTACTTTTCCATTTTCAACGTGATCTACGATTTATGAGGTAAGTATATGGTATGAGTTTTGCCTCAACTTGCATGAATATGATTTTTCAATACTAATAAATAGGGTCAAAGTTACTTTTATCCCAAAAATCAATTTGGGCAAAAGCTAGTTAAATTTAGTCTTGTTTATAATTTAGGTTGGAATGGTGTTAGCAATACAATATTTTTATGGTAATTCAATTTTCAAAATTTTTAAATCAACAAGTTATTAGTCAATATGACAATATTACTAAATTGCATTTCCGCATTTCCTCAGCAATTTTCTCTCCCATTTTATTTTTCACAATTTTTTTATCTAATTAATATTAAAGACATTTTTTTCCCTAGAGGAAGTTAAGGCTTACTTGAGATTATACATACCGATATTTCTTGTCCTATTTATTCACACGGTCAAAACTATTTTATCACCTTTATTGATGATTATTCGCGATACATGTATGTATATCTACTTCATAATAAAAGTGAGACACTAGTGCCTTTAAGGAATTTAAAGTAGAAG
Source organism: Vachellia pachyceras (assembly GCA_025593235.1). Classification (NCBI taxonomy): domain Eukaryota; kingdom Viridiplantae; phylum Streptophyta; class Magnoliopsida; order Fabales; family Fabaceae; genus Vachellia; species Vachellia pachyceras. The sequence continues at coordinate 4,512 of JANTPZ010150787.1, read as the reverse complement.
CAAACGAATACCTTGTGAAATCGATTAAGATTGTAAGATTTGATAGAGGTAGTGAGCGCTATAGTAGATACACTAGTGAAGGACAAGCGTAAGGTCCTTTTATTGATTTTCTTCTAGAGTGAGCTATAGTTACACAATATACCATGCTTGGCATACCTGATATGAATGATATGACTGAAAGAAGAAATAGGAATCTGTTGGACATGGTTAGAAGCATGATTAGTGGCTCCAAACTCCCAATTTCATTGTGGAGAGAACTGCTCAAGATGACTGTGTATATTTTAAACAAGGTTCTAACAAATGCAGTGTCAAAACCATCCTTTGAAGTTTGGAAAGGATAGAAACCTATATTAAATCACTTCAAAGTATGGGGTTGTCCTATAGAAGTAAGAGTATACAATCTACAAGGAAATTGAATCCTAAGACCATTAGAGCCTTAGAAAGGTCTAAGGGTTACAACTTTTATTGTCCTCCCCCTTCAAAACCTTGTGAGTACTTCGTTGAAATTGACTGTGATATCAACACTGAAAATGATCCATAAGAATTTACTTAGGCTGTGAATAGTGTAAACTCTAAAATTGTGGCAAGATGCTATGATTGAGGAAATGAACTTTATGGCAAACAACAAGGTATGGGAGCTTGTGGAGTTACCTAGCAGGTCTAAAGCTATTGGCTGCAAATAGGTTTATATGACCAAGAGAGACTCACAAGATAATATTGATCACTACAAAGTGAGGTTCATTGATATATAAGGGTTTGACTTAAGTGAAGGGAGTCGATTATAGGGAGACTTTTTTTTCAATATCAAAGAAAGATTCATTTCGCATCGTCATAGCATTGGTTGTGCATTTTGACTCAAAGTTACATCAAATGGATGTTAAGATTGCTTTTTCTTAATGGGGATCTTGAGGAAGAAGCCTACATGAAACAATTTGAGGGTATTGTCACAAAGGGCAAAGAGCATATGGTGTGAAAGCTAAAGAAGTAAATATATGGTATAAAACAAGCCTCTAGATAGTAGTACTGGAAGTTCCGTAATGTAATCACATCATTTGGCTTTGATAAGAACATTATGGATAAATGTATATACCATAAGGTTAGTGGGAGCAATATCATATTTTTTTGTCTTATATATGATGATGGGCTGGTTTGGCAGCCAGATTTTAAAACCTAGGTTACAAAATCTAGGTTTTCTCTTTCCTACTTTTTCCTCTTTCTTACTTTTTCTTTCTTTCTCTTTCCTACCCACTTTTTTGCCTCGGAATCCGTAAAAGCTATAACTTCCCAAATATAAATCACTTTTCAAAACCTAGGTTTTAACTCGGAATCTGTGAAACCTAGGTTTCAAACCAACTTCCCAAACAAGCCCGATATCTTGCTTGCAACCAATGATTTAGGGCTCTTGCACGAGGTAAAGCAGTTCTGGTTCAAGAGGTTTGATATGAAGGATATGAGTGAGGCATCTTATGTCTTGGGCACAAATATCCATACGGATAGAAGTCAATGCCTTTTAGATTTGTCTTAAAAAACCTACATCAATAAAGTTCTAAAGCGATTCAGAATGAATATAACTATTCAACCAATATAGCTCCTTTAGGTAAGGGAGATAAATTTAGTCTTGGCCAATATCCTAAAACTGAGCTTGAGAGAAAGCGAATGAAGAAAGTGTCATATGCCTCAACAATAGGAAGCTTGATGTATGCACAGGTTTGCATAAGAATTGATATAGCTTTCGTTGTTAGCATGATGGGGAGGTACTAAAGCAATCATGGTAAAGAGCATTGGGCTGTTGCAAAGAATGTGTTTAGATATTTGCAAGGAACTAAACATTGCACACTCATATATATAAAAGGACATAAAGTTTAATTAGAAGTTGTTCGTTGCTAATATTTTGATTTTGGAGGATGTATAGACACAAACAAGTCTATGACAGGCTATATCTTCCAATTGGCAGGAGGAGCTGTATCATGGAAGAGTTCAAAACAAACTCTAACAGGTCCTTCCACCTACGACACTGAGTACATTGCAAGTTTTGAGGCAAGTTCATAAGCAATCTGGATAAAGAATTTCATTGCTGGGCCCAATTTCTAGACCAATAAGAATGTATTGTGATAGCACATTTGCAGTGGCCATTGCAAATAACAATAGGAGTGGTAGTCAAAGTAAATTCATCGAACTGAAATTCCTATGCTTGAAAGAAAGAGTTAGAGATGGTCAAGTTCCAATTGAACATGTTAGTACAAAGGATATGCTAGCTGATTCATTGACTAAGGAACAGAGGCCGGAATAGTTTACGTTACATGTACCTAATAAGATGGGTATTTTCCCCCTATTTATATAGTTAAGGTATGTGGTGTAATGAAACTAAGGTTATGATTTATTATCTCTATTTTAATTGTATGCATTCAAGTTATTGAGATAACAAATGTTTGAGTTGAAACCAAATAAATATGAGTTTATTCTTAAAGTCATACCCATTAAGTATATGGCCAAGTGGGAGAATGTGAGATATTTCATAATATGATTTTATCAACAGACATATGGTATATGGCGAAGTGGGAGAATGTAAGATATTTTATTATTATATAATTACTATAGATGTTAATTAGAAAATCAATAAAATATCTTGAGTGTGACTGTAGTCTCTTTTGGGTCTTGAGCTTAGATAGGATAAAGCCAAGTTAGTTCTATATATAAAAGGGTGTTCTCTGATGGTGAGGGTAATAAGTAATGCTTGTAGGTCAGAGTGATATAGAGAATTTCCAATTACTCTTGAGGCTTTCTAACTAATCTGATGACTATTCTCAATTGTTATTACCGTGCCCTCTTTTTCAATTACAAAAGACTTGTCACACCTTATAATCTTCTTGTGAGTTATATTCTGACCCTTTATCTATTCTGCATATACTCTTTTCTCATTATTGATTTTAAATCCCAAATAAGAAAGACAAAGTAACGGTGAGAAATAATGTAGATGTTTGGGAAAGCTTTTCAACACCCCAAAAGCACGTTCAACAGTGTTTTTCTGCAAAACGAAATGATCTTCTTTACACATTTACCCCGTAAATGATAAAAGTACTTTTCCACCTCTGTACCAGACCCAATGTATATTCAGTTGCTTTTTGATTATTATTAGAGAGCTTATAGATTGTCGTGCAAGTTATTTATGGTCATGAGCTTTGCTCTAACACAAAAAAGTTGGAGCTTCTTCAAACATGGGATATTTAACTCGTCCTTGCAGGTGTATCAGCCATGCATGAACTGGACTCCCAGCGGAAAGTCAGAGAAAAGCAGTTGAACCTAATTGAATTCACCACCGTAAGGGATGGAGTACTGTATATCTACTACCATGATGTTTGTTTGTGCAAGTTGTCTCAGTGATTCGACGACACAAGAAAGTAATAAAAAAGTAATACATTCCGCCCCATGTAGTAAGTATTTATTACTTTTATATGTCTATTAAAATTCATTAGTTTTACACTATTATAAAATATAGAAGCATAAACATCATCCCAATATATATAGTATTCATTTAAACTTCCAATCGATCAGAACATGGGACATTAACAACTAAGGACTTGAGCTAGTGATTGAATAATTCTGGAGAAAAATAAAGACATGAAATTCCCTAGTTTTACTGATGAACCGTAAATTAATTAGAATCTGAACACAAACTGGTAGATGGCCCTCATGAAATTATGCGATGGAGCCGCTGTGCAAGGCCTTGTTATTGTGGCTGATCTCTCGGAGTCTCCTCTCCTGGGAAAGTAAATTTGCAAACCTGAGGGAAACCAGAAAATAGAACTTAGTGAACTCTGAGTTAGGAAAAATATATATAAATATTGCCTTTAATTGACCCGTTCACACCCATAATTAATAATATAATTTGCCTTACCTAACAAGAGCTTCCTCATTGGTGCCCTCATTCTCTGCTGGCTCAAACTGACCAGTTCCTAAGTTCACCCTAGAGACAGGTTTCTTCAGCAGCCTTTCCCCAATTTGTTCCAGCTTCTTCAAGTTCTCTTCCGTAGCAATATCGACCGAAGCATCCGTATCAGTCAGCGTATCATCCTGCATATGGTTTGCATTCAACAAAATTATCTAGATAGTCCCATTTTATGATTATCAGTTCGTTCTTGTTAATCTCGAGATATTTTCTCTACATTAAGATTAGAATTCAAAAGACCTGTATTCGGAGGTAATGATCTTCACATTGAAGTGCTTGAGTGACAGTAGCGACATGGAAATCAACCATATCATCACTTGAGTGAGTGAACGCATCCACCAAAGGAGTAGAGCCCCCATAGGATAGCCAATCCAGTACGCCCCATTTGGCTGCCAGTTGTGCAGTGAATCTTTGATCATTCCTGGGCGTGCCAGTCCCTAATGAGACTATTAGGAAGCGCCTAAAGTCCGAAGGCTTTATTTGGTGGAAGTCGGGATTCTCATCCATTATCTGCTTCGTTATTTGGTTCATAGCCACCAGTGTCTTGACCCAAATAAAAGAAACAA
>JANTPZ010150779.1:0-20587 GCA_025593235.1 Vachellia pachyceras | reverse complement strand
TAGCTCTCAAGTCCAGCCATATATAATAGAGTTCTGACAGGAACAACATCTTATTAACAATATAATATAGTAATTTTTCTCCTGTTGTTCCATAATCCAATCCCCAGCCAAACGTAACACCATCAATATATCAGTCATTTCACTCACTGATTGCTCATCAGTTGTAAATGAAAAAAAAAATTGCTTCAGAAACATCCAGCTTGTGCAAGAAGACTGCATGCTGACAACTCATAGAACTGAAGGAGAAACCCGTTCCTGCATCCATGGTTAGGGCCCCAAAGATTCAATGACGAGGCAACACAACTGATATACAACCCATCCTCATTACCCTTGTCAACATGCTGTTGAAGCCTACTGTCTGATACATTAGAGTGATATCTACAACAAAAAAAAGGCCAAGCAAATTAAACCATATAGACATTCAATATAAATACGTTCCTTACAGGAACTTGTGATTCGCAAGTAATTGCAAAAAATCACTGTGTCCATTTGGGAAAGCGGTAGAACAGTGCTTTTACGCAAGTCGAGGTAAATATATGAAGTAAACTATCTCGATTTGTGGAAAAACACTGTTGAACGTTCTTTTGGAGAGTGTATAAGTTTTGCCAAACATACCCACTATTTTGTACAAGACTTGAAAGTGAAAAGGATCATAATATAATTGCAATACTATTGAAGTCAGACATAGATATTAAGAGGTATTGGTAAAACTAAACAACATGAATTCATTCCCTAAATTTACAAGTTATTATCATATATTTGCCTTTCAAGTTCAGTGATAACAGAAAAATTGAGGATATAAAAATGACGTCTGCTTCATGGGACGTCGTGCATTATACATTGATAATTTGATATCCACTGAGTAGCAAGATTCTCCAATCGCACTTTCTTTCTTTGGCTGCTCATCATCTTCAAGATTGATAAAGCATTCTAGCCCTCTTTTGTCCAACCTACTCAGCAAAAAAATTACCTCAGCCTATGATGATGAAGTTAAGGCTCTTATGCACAAATGAAAATAGTAGCCATGGCTCCATTCCAAAAAAAGTGGAAACCATAGATTTCCAGTGATCAGCAGGACCACTTTAAAAAAATGTCTCAAAAAACGATAACATGCTGACGATTAGCTGATTGACAGTGCTTTTAGAGTTTTAATGATAAGTTTACATACATATACATGTGTGCCCTCGCGAGCGTATATGGGTGTATACATATGTTTTCAAATGGACAATGAATAGGAGTTGTATTTTGAAGAATTTAAAATGTCTATAGAATATTAAAAAAGTTTTTGGTAAGTAATGGTTGGGATTTGAGGCTTGAATTTTCTGGCCGTTATATTTACATGTAAGCTATTTATACAGGTGACTTTGAGAGGATTTTTAATTAGCCAAATGGTCTTTGTTAACCATGAAATTTAGTAAGTCAATAGTACTTAGGATAAGCTTTAAAATGAGTCTAGAATGCAATATTTGGACAAGTAAATTGGAAGTTATGGACTATTAAAGTTTGATTTTGAAATTAGGAAATCTAAAAAACTGCCAAATGAACAAAAAATTTGGAACATTGATTTTAGAATTTGGGTTAAATATAAATTTTGAAAGGTAATTTTTCTTGGAAAAGGATACAAAGAGTATTAGTTTTAAATAGACATTTGAACCATTGCATTTAGAATTTTAAGGAATAAGTTCTGATTTTTTGAAACTCATTACAAATTTAGAAGCATTAATGATGCGAATTGAGTATTATGTCTATGTACCTTGTTCATAGTTTTAAAGACCACCCTATACAATGATCATACTCATGTAAGTAACTTAGCTAATGATATTTCCTTTAACACATATAGGGGATTGTTGTGAATATTGTGTCGGTTTGTCAAAGGAAGAACCCCGTTTTACATGAGACTGTGGGAGTCTAAATAGATATATAATATCATGTAATTTTGGACTGGTAAATGGGTTAAGAAGAGGAGTGAGTTTACACACAACAAAGGGTCATCGGAAACAAATGCATAATTTCCCCTACTCCTTTATGCACAAGTTAAACACGGACTGAACACCTTTTACTGTATAATTCAGAAAAATCCAAATTAATTTGTTCATAGATTAGCTTACCAAAAATAACATCATAAAAATCCTACAAGTTAACAGATATTTAATGGGGTAGGTTTCCCACTTTTCTATTTTCATTTAAACCGGAAAAGCTCATTATATTTTTTTTTCACATACAAGATAAATTTTTATATTTTTATTTTATACTATTCTGCGTGCCAGCCGAACAGCTATGAGTTTTTTTTTAATTAAGAACAGTGATGTCATGTGGATAATATAAAGTAATTAAACCGACGACAATTTCGCAATTAATAGTACACATGACATAATCAGCTTTCCAAAATCCATAAAAATCATCTCAAAATCTGTAAAAACCATCTTGAAATTCATAAAATCCATCTCAAAATATGTAAAACAATCTTAAAAATCCATAAAATCATATCGAAAGCTAACTTTTTTCTCCCAACGGATTTCCCAAACACACTATTAACTGGGAGATCTGTTTTGAAAAATCCATTGGGAGAAAGGAGTTACGGCTTCCGAGGTGATTTTATAAATTTCAATATGATTTTACAGATTTTCAGATGTTTTTTATAAATTTCGAGATATTTTTTTACAAATTTCAAAATGATTTTATCTTAACTTATGTGTACCGTTTAAAAAAAAGTGAGTTCTCAAATAACGCCAATGTTTCAAGGAGATGGCCAAAAAGTGATCAAATTTGTCGCATGTACAGTCCTCAGGTTGAATCTTGGGCACGTAATAGTGCCTGTTTGGGAAGCCATTTTCTCAAACGGTGCACGTAAACTGAGACAAAACCATCTCGAAATCTGTAAAAACCATCTCGAAATTCATAAAAACCATCTTGAAATCCGTAAAACCATCTCAAAATTCTCAAAATGCCTCAAAATCTGCAAAATCCATTTTTCCAACGGAGTTCCCACACAACCACATAGGATGTTTCTCTGTTTTTTTTGGGTGAAATTTTTCACCTTTTTAAGAGGATATATCATATCTTGATTTGTCTTTTACTAAGAGACATTTTGTACAAATTTGGTTTGTCTTTTATGTTTCTTCTTCTCATTATTTAATTTCATACATATGTTAAAGTATATAAATTTTTTATATTCTTCTTTTAATACTCTATTATAAACATCTTGTTAGTGACTTCTTTCAAAATAATTTTTTTATTTGGTAAAAAATCAAATAAATATTGCAATTTTGATCTCCATTGGTAGATTTAATTTTTTTATTTAATGCAATTATATTTTTTATTTTTACATTATAAAAAAAATTTTACACTAATTTGAAATATTAAATTTATAATATTTGATACTTTGTCTAATTCATAATATAAATTATATTCTGATAAAAAAATTGAAATATGAATTAAGTTTTATATTAGGAACCAAATACAACCGTGTAATAAAGGTTCAGAGCCACACCGTTATGGGCTAAGCCCATCATCATCGGGTCGCCCGAACTCGTTTGGGCTCAGAGCTGGATCTATAGTCGTCCCTTCTCCTGTATCCATTTGGGTTAATGGTACAGAGAAGAAGACAGAATACAAAGGATTCCAATAATTTTGCCTCTCTTGTGGGAAATATGTGCATGATTCGGAGATATGTTTGAGTTAAAGTTTAAATTTCAGGACTAATAAGAGTTTATCTAACAAAAAGGGTTCGTCTCTTACAACATAAAGAATCAATATTCAAAATCTCACTAAAAAATGTGTACCCGAATTAATGTCATGCTTCGAACATGGATTACCTTTAATATGAAAATAGTTGCGTCAACAAAGTGAATAAAATAATTTCGAAAATTACAGTTGCTCCACAACTTTGATGGCATTGTGCCAACAAATGACTTATATATATATATATATTAACAGTCATTTGTTTCGGCCCTATCATTTGTTTTTGGTTGGTCAGGTTGATCATAGTATCAAAATTATACCTTCAACCTAATGTTCAATTAATCCATGTGGGACTTTTTAATATATGCTAATACACCCATCTCTTAGACTTTTAGGCTCGTGGCCGATTTACTTCTGTGTTCATAGCTTTGCATGTGGTTGATTGTTGTTCTACATGTGATTTTAGTTTGAAGTTAATTTAAATATTTTATGGGAGAAAAATAAAGAAAAATGACAACGTCGTGTCCTAAATGGAATATTATTATATTTGGGACGCTTAATCCACAGTTGTACTTTTAATAAGCAGAGGTGTGCCATGTTTTTAAAATTGTTTAATGTTCGACGTTGTGACATTCGAAATTGTGATCGGTTTAATTATTGTATTTTATCCGCGTGATATTGAATTATGTAGAGCCATGAAAAATGCCTGTTATGTTTTCAGTACTAAAGCAGCAAGAAAAAAAATAATGACAGCAATGGGGATAATGCTGGTTAAAAAAAAACATATGGGATAATATATGTAAATATATTTCAAGTTTTATGCGATGAATTCCATTTTCTTTTCCTGACTCGTGAGCCTACAGTCTACAGTTACAAGGAAAAGATGGATTATGTTCAAAATACAAGTCTGCTGTAAGAGTTCCATGGAGATAACCCATGAAGAACAAACAAATATCACGGGAAACTAGGAGAAAAAAGCAAGGCAAAGAAAAAAAAAAAACTCTATATAGGAGTATATTCCCTCCAGACTATTAACATGATCTTATATTTAAAATCGTAAAGTCATTTCTGATGTACTAAAGAGCCTTGCTACCTGGAGAAACTTGAAACTAACATACACAATACTATAAAAAAAGTACGCAGGTCAGATATTGGAAAAAGAATAAGATGATGAAATAAAAGAGTGTTCATGAGAAGCAAAGCCAATAAGATCATGTCTACTCAAGTCCCTCAATGTAATTAAAAGTGCTATAAGAGCCATGAAATGCTATATTACGTTCAAAAATCTGTTGAGCTTTAAGAATAATCCAACTCTAACCCAAATTTCCTTTTCTTAAGTAAAACAAATTCATTCTACGAGAGTTTCACTTGTGTATTCATACATTTGTCCTCCATCAATAATCAAACACCTAGTAAACTATCATCATTCACTAACTCTATAAATAGATCCCTTCGCCTCTCCCATTTGAACACAACCACACCACATGAGCAAAAAAGACATTACTTTCTCTCAAGCAACCAATAATGAAGCCTTCATTGTTTGCTTTCTTCTTTCTCTTTGCCTTCTTCGCCTCTTCAGCGAAAGCCCAGTTCGATCACCTGGGTGTTGTGCGATCACCGTCTGAAGTCGAAAATGGCTTGCCATGGACAATATGTTGAACAATAATTCATAAATCCATAGTTTTACAGTGGAAGTCTTGCGTACCTCTTGCCATAGCGTTTATTCTTTAAGATTTGCTTGAACTCTTTTGAACGGAAATTTCTGATACAGTGATGGACTGTAGAACACCGTTACACCGTCAAGGAATTCGGGATTGAACATATAACGTTTTGTTTTCCGTATCCATTCTGAGCCATGGGCTCCCCTTTATATAGCCTCCCATCAAGACTCTTCAAGGGATTCACGACCAGACAAACCTCTGAACACAACTCTTTAAAATAATGATGCGGGACACATTCGGTGATATATTTATATATAATATATAATATATTCAAATAAATAATATATAAATGTAATAATATATACTTAATATATATTAAATTTCCAACACAATAATGTCCCCATTAAGAATCAAAGACAGCCCAAGCATCACTAGATTGGACTTCTTCTCTGAGAAAACCAGCGGATTCGAGAACATCCTAAAGGGTTGGTTCAAGATTCAACAATATGCTAGCAGGGCCTATAAGACCTTGGGATTTCCAGCTATAGGCGTTCGGTTATCACTGTTGATGACCCTTTAATTGTTGTGCTCGTGTAAATTGAATCATCTGAAGTGTCTGAACAAGGAATTAATTAATAATGTGCTGGAAGGCTTTGATAATTCCTAGCACTACTTTAATTCCTAGGACCCCAAATAGATCTGCTTCTCTTGTGCGAAATATGGTCATAATTCCCAGCACTGTCTGAATAAAAATGGAGAACATTATGCTACTTTGAGTTCAAAATTAAGATTCCGGATGAACGGAAATTGGATTTAGCAAAAGGAATCAGTCTCACAATGTGTGATGAACTAAGATTCAAATTTTCACTAAAAGATTATCGCGTTAGTATTTAACGGTGCATCAAATAGTAAAAACTTAAAATTCAGGGTTGTATACCTCTCGGAGATGCCATTTGCTTCAGTTCCTTTCTTCTGGTGTGCATAGCCGTATAAGTTTCTCTTGTCCAACAGATCATCCATGCCTTAGATTTATGGGCTGGCGGCCGATTTACTTCTTGGGGTAAACAGCTTTTTTTTTTATTATCCTGTATTCGACGTTTTTATGAATACTATTATCAGGTGTCCGAGCAACCGACTACTTCAGATTTGGGGTTTGGTTGGGCCACTTTTGGGGACACTTCCAGAGAAACTCTCTCCACATAAATGGGGTAACAGCTTTGCATGTGGTTGTTTTACACGTGATTTTATTTGAAGTTAATTTAAATATGGTAAGGAAGAAAAAGTAAGGAAAAATGATAATATTGTTTCCTTAATGAAACATTTGGGATGCTTAGTGGAGGTCTGCCATGTTTTAAAATTGTCTTTTTGAGTAAAATGGAAAGATTTAATTGCATGAAGAAAACTGTACAAGTGAATAATTTACCCAAAAAATTTGAGAGCGGAAAAAATCCTTAATGCATGATTCACCATTGCTCTAATGTGTGACCATATACTATCAGTCATGTTTCTTTCAACTGCTAAGATTCGATAGTTTCTAACTTCCCATAATTTCCAAAATGTTAGGGAAAAGCCAATTTTCCAAGAGATATCAAAGTCTTCAGTCTCCTAAAATTGTTTCTTATTAGAGGTTGTGACCTGAGAAAGTGTGATTGCTTTAATTATTGTATATCATCCACGCGATATTAAAATGTTCTCATCAAAATAGAGAAAAATGTACTTTCGTATTTGAAAAATGTCCTTTATGTTCTCAGTAATAAAACGGTAAGTAGAAAAAAATTAATGATAACCAGGGGGATCATAATGCTGGTTTAAAAAAAAAACAAAAGGGATACTAAATGTAATATATTTCAATTTTTATGTGATAATTTCTATATTCTTAAGGGACATCAAGGGGCACCTAAAGTCCTAAACGAAAAGATAACGTTCAAAATTCAAGTTTAACACGAGAATAACAAAGTAAACAACTCTATATATGAGCATATATCATAAGGTCATTCTGCGAGCCAAGCCAATAAGATGATGCCCACAGTACAAGTCCCTCAATATAATTAAACTAAGTTCAAAAGTCTACCTCTAACCCTAACTAACTTTGTTGAGCTTTACGAATCCAACATTAACCAAAATTTTCTTTTCTTATATAAACATATTCATTCTTACGAGAAATTTCTGTGGATGACATCAAGGGTTTAACATTTGATTCAGACAAAAAACCACCAATAAGACAACCAGTGTAGTGTGGTTTATAGAAAAACTTGTCTTAAATTAATAAATCATTGCCGGAGAGATGAAGATTAAATGATTCAATAAATGCTCCAAATAAATGGTCCCTCGAGTGAAAAATATGAGAACATGGATTTAATAAATCCTTTATTCAATTGGAAACTAGAGTTAATCCCCATGATGTGGGTGATGTTGGAAATGATAGTGTGTGTGTGTGTGTGTTATTGTAGTGTGTTCGGTGAGTTGTTCAAAATAAATTAGTAGAGTATTAAATGTCATGATCAGAGTTACTTATTTTCAATAAGTAATGATGCAACTTGTCACACCGTACTTATAATCTCTTTATCTTTATTACAGACAACTATTGAACCATTTCAGCACATTTCAGAGTGTAGAATTGGCTAAAGAAGTGACATTTTAAAAAACTTACCTAATGTTACTGTCCATTTTGTAAATTTTAAAATTCTGACCCAACTTTAAAAATCCACAACTAATTTAAAAAAAATTGAGTAGTTTAAATCTCTAAATAAAGCTTGTTGAATTCTCTATAGGGAAAAATAAAAATTAATCTAATTTCTTATTCAATTAATATAGTTTATTTTATAAATTTCTATTGTTTATATGAATTATATTAAAAAATATTCAATATTGGTTCTAATAGTAGCATGAATTATATTCAAAAAAAGTTATAGAAGTTATTTTATATAACAACGAACTTGGACTAAGTGAAATTAATTTATGAATTTTTGACTTATAATACTATGTGAAAATCCCAAAATTACCTCTTCAATTTAAAAATTCCAAAAAAGATCACATGAATAAGCAAAATGACAGATGGAGGAGGAGATATGAATTTGTCATTTCAATGTTTTAGGAAAAAGATCAAACTAACATTTAATAATATAACTGCATTACAAAAGTTTACATGGAGTTTATAAAAGTTATCAGTATGTTAAGTAATATTATTAGCAAACTCAAAATAACAACATTCTCACTCAAATGTGGATGTTGTTTAAATCATTACACAAATTTTTTCATTTATAAAGGTAATCAATATGTTAAATAATATTATAAACCAATTCCGAATGAGGGCATCTACACACCAAGTGAAGATGTTGTCAAAAATATTAGAGAAGTCGTCATTAAATTTCAAAAAGTTGCTAGTCAATTGATCATTTCATGGGCAATTTGATCATTTCAACCCAAATTTAAAAGGATAAATTCCTAACTTCTCACTCATATCTCATTTCACTTTTCATGTGATCTTGATTTTCAATTCAAGAGCTATTTTTTTAGGATTTTTCCTAATATACTATAAATATGTTGATAATGTATCACAATGGGGACATACGAAGGGCATAGCCAACAGGATAAATTTAAAAGCTTGAGATTCTTTGCTCTTAGTAATAAAGAGTTTAGAAATTGTGCTTATTTGATTTGTATGGTCAAATCATATTACAGATAAATTGAGATAAAACTCATCTCACATGTTTAACTTGGAATCCGTAAAATCACTCTCTCTCTTAACAAACTCTCAAACACCCATAAGTCCAACGGGTTCCCAAACATCATAATTTGTTTATCTTTCTCAATGTTATGAAAACTGGATCGGACAGGAAACTGGCGATTCGGCCACTGCTTCAGTCCAGTTGAGCTTCTAACCCCGGGTTGGGGTCAACTCGGGCGTGACCATGTCAACCCGCCTGGTTGGGTGGGTTGACCCGGTCTGTTTTTTTTTAAAAATGACTTTTTACAAAATTTATTAGGATAAAGGTAAAGTTGTTGGATTAGAGTGAGATATGAGCAATAGAGGTTAAGAAGTATGAACCACAGCTTGAAGAATTATAATTTTCTTCATCATTGGTAGGCATATATATGTCTGAAAGAAAATAGGGGGTGTCAAGATGCATGAAGATAGCATAATCAATTGTAGTGTAAGTTGAAGGATAAATTTATATACGCATTAGAAGAATACAAGTTGTATTTTCCCACCTAACCTCTATACTGTTATTTTGTTGCATGTTGATTGCTCTTGTCCCATTTGTAGAATACAAAAGCGAACATTTTGGTGTTTGAAGGGGAAAAGCAAAATGTGAGAAGGAAAAAAAATAAAAGGGAAAATGACACACAGGTCCAAACAAGAGAATTAATTACAAAATGGTCACAAAGATTCAAAAAATTATCATGAGGTCCCAGGAGTAACTGCTGAGGTTGCTAATGAAAGCTGCTGAGGTTGTTAATGACAACCTCAGCAGTTACTTCTGGGATTTCATGATAATTTTTTGAATCTTTGAGACTTTTCATTCATTAATTCTCCTATTTGGGATTTATTTGTAAATTTTCCAAAATAAAATGTCCCATTACCATATATATTTTTATATTTTGAAATAGTAAATAATTTTGGATAATAGATAATTTATAAGTATATTGTTGATTTGGTAATTGTTATTTTGTTAATAATGGAATTTACTACTTATTTTTTGAAATTTTCAATAGTTTAATTACGTCAATGTGTGATAATATTTATTTTTTGATTTTTTATTTTTCCCTGATTTGACTCCGGTCTGATTCACTAATTCTTAACCCACTATTTTATCCGGTTGAGTTACCGATCAGATCTTGATAATATTGATCTTTCTTCACGAAAGAAGTAAAAATTTTCTCCTTGAAACCCGTTAGTATTTTAATCTTTTGAGTTATTCACGCAAAAGTCCATTCACGAAGATCGAAATAAAATTTCAAGCAACCACTGTATCTACTGAATTTAATAGGCACCGTACGTCCTGGCTGGATGGTGGGTCCGTAGATTCGTTAACTCTATATGGGAGTACACGTTAACAAAGGGTGTAATAACTGCTTCTTTGAGCCAAGACCCTGTCCTAGCTTTTGCAGAAAATGATAAATCATGATGAAAAGAACAGCTATAGAATTTTCACCCAAAAAAAAAAACAGCTATAGAATTAAAAATTACTGAATCTTTCTTCACTACGTAAAAACGTGAATAATAAACCAGTATTTTTTTGGCATGTCCAATCAAAAGTTAAGTCGATTAGATTAGATTAGATTTTTATAAGTTTTTTCTCATTTTATTTTACTGAATCTAAAAATCATGTTTGTTTTTTTAGGTAAAAGAGGATATGGTACTGGCCGCGACGAACACGAGAGAAGAGAAAGGCGCGAGAAGAAGTGAACTGTATTATTTCTTGAACAACCGTACAATACCCCCACGTGTTTATTTATACAGCGCCTACTAACTAACTTGAAACAGAGCATAACGGCTAGCGTCTCTAACTCGACAGCTAGCGTGCCACGTGTACATACAAGATCCAATCAGTTAGTGCCCCCACGTGTGCAACCGTTCTAACGATATGTACGTAACAATACTCCCCCCTCAAAAAACATCCTTGTCCTCAAGGATGGGTTGTCGGACTGGCTCTGTGAACGGGAACTCGGGGAACTGGTCGCGAAGTGACAAGAGATCCTCCCAAGTTGCGTCTTCAAGTCTGGTGTGAGACCACTGCACTAGCACTTGCGTAATAGGTAAGAGCCCACGTTTAACCATGCGTCGTCCCAAAACAGCCGAAGGTGTTAGAGCGAACTGCCCATCTTCATCTACTAGTGGTAGGGTGGGGCTTGCTGTTAGTCCTTGACGAGTTGACTTCTTCAGTAATGAGACGTGAAAGACCGGATGAATGCGAGACCCAGCTGGAAGCTTAAGTTCATACGCGACCTTGCCGATCTTCTTCAGTACTTCAAATGGCCCGAAGTATCGTGCAACTAGCTTATGGAGCGATGAATTATTGATCATGTTCTTCCGAAAGGGATGTAGCTTCAAGAAAACCTGGTCGCCCACAGCAAACTCACGCTCGCTGCGGTGTTTGTTGGCTGTTGAATCATTCTGTGCTGAGCTTTAAGCAGGTGCGCCTTAAGCAACTGCAGAGTGAGCTCTCGGGATGGACACACACGATCCACCATGTCGTTACTAGAGCACCCGGTAAGTAAGGCAAGTGAGCTAGCGGAGGAATGCCATATACTGCCTGGAATGTGGTCATCCCAATAGCTGAGTGATGACTCATATTGTACCATAATTCTGCCAACGGCAACCAGCGTGCCCACTGTTTGGGAAATCTCCCGACATGCAACGGAGGTAACATTCCAGGCAGCGATTCACGACTTCCGTTTGCCCGTCGGTTTGAGGGTGGTAGGCTGAGGAATAGCGAAGGTTAACACCATACAAACGGAATAACTCCCTCCAAAACTTCCCACAAAAGATAGGGTCCCTGTCAGTGACGATTGATTTTGGAAAGCCATGGAGCTTGATTATGTTATCCATAAAAGTCTGAGCCACATCCACTACAAAGAACGGGTGTCGCAGCGCGATGAAATGTATGGCCTTGCTTAAGCGATTGACCACCACGAGGATGGTTGTCTTGGAATATGATAGCGGCAAGCCACTAATGAAGTCCATGGAAAGTTCGGACCAAATATGCTCCGGTATGGGTAATGGCTGGAGCAGTCCAGGAGAAGCGACAGTCTCGTACTTGAACCGCTGGCAGATATCACAATTGCGAATGAATTCTCGAACATCCTTTGCGAGCCCCTTCCAGTAAAAAATAGAGGCAATACACTTATAGGTAGGCGTCATACCCGAGTGCCCTCCTCCTGCATCTGCGTGAAAGTAGCTGAGTAAGTCCGCGCGAAGATGACGATCAGCTCCCACTACTAGCCGACCATCGCGTCGGAGAAGGTTGTCCTTCCATAAATAGTGACTATGAGAGGCAGGGTCCCGCTCAATATCCGCTATGAGCTGCTGCAACTGATGATCCGTGGTCCAGGACTGCTGTACGTGCTCGTGTAAATCTGTTGTGGGAGTTGTGAGAGCCATTACTGTTCCCTCGTCCTTGCGAGACAAGGCGTCGGCAGCTACATTCTCCTTTCCTCTCCGGTATTCAATCTCATAGTGGAGTCCCCAGAGCTTGTTGAGCCATTTAAACTGCTCCGGCGACACGGAGCGCTGTTCTAGCAAGTGCTTCAAGGGCAAATGGTCTGTACGAATGGCAAATGGCCTGCCCACCAAGTATGACCTCCACTCCTGTACTACAAAAACGATGGCCATCAATTCCCGTTCATATGCTGATAAGGCTTGTTGTCTAGCACTCAGTGGTTTACTAGCAAAGGCCAACGAGTGACCCTTCTGGATCAATACTGCTCCCATTCCCTTACTAGATACATCTGCTTCTATAATAAATTTTTCGGCAAAGTCGGGGAAGCCCAGCATCGGGAGGGATACCATCGCTTCCTTGAGTGTACGGAATGCCTGCTCTGCTGCTGGGGTCCAATGGAACCTTGTATCCTTCTTTAGTAACATGGTGAGAGGGTGGCAAATGGAGCCAAAATCCTTGATAAACTTCCTGTAATACCATGTGAGGCCGAGAAAAGCTCGTAACGCGCGTTGGGAGGATGGGGTCGGCCATGTTTGGATTGCTGCAATCTTAGTGGGATCAGCTTCGACACCGTTTGCTGAGATACTGTGGCCCAAATAATCGACCTGTTTTGCAGTAAAAACACACTTGGAGACCTTGGCAAATAGTGCGTGCTGCTTGAGCGTGGAAAGGGTGGTGTTAAGGTGCTCCATGTGCTACTGCCAATCCTTGCTATACACCAAGATATCGTCAAAAAACACCAGAATGAATTTTCGCAAGTAACAACGAAAAACAGAGTTCATCAAGGTCTGGAAGGTTGCAGGTGCGTTACTCAAACCGAAGGGCATCACCAGAAATTTATAGAGCCCTTCATGTGTGTGGAAGGCTGTTTTGTGGACATCATCAGGGTGTATGCGAATCTGATGGTATCCTGAATGTAAGTCGAGCTTGGAAAAATACGTCGCACCACCAAGTTCGTTAATCAGCTCCTCTATCAATGGAATAGGGAATTTATTTTTGATGGTATCTTCATTGAGCTTGCGGTAATCCACACAAAACTTCCATGTGCCATCCTTCTTGTGAATCAGGACAACTGGAGCCACAAACGGACTCTGGCTCTCCCTAATCACGCCCGCTGTGAGCATCTGTCGAACCTGAGCTTCAATCTCATCTTTTTGAACGGGCCCGTACCGGTAAGGGCGGATACTGATGGGCTTATTTGTTAGCAATGGAATCTTGTGGTCAATGGCACGTGACAGGGGAAGTCGTTGGGGCTCTGCAAACACGTCTGGGAAGGACTTTAGGAGATCATCAAGCTGCTATTTTTGGGACGAGGTGAGGGACAGTGCGTCGCTGTTATGTGGCAAAATGGCAGCGTCACTGGCAAATATGTACACCAGAAAGGAATGGGCTGCTCGGCATATGTCTGAGATTGCCACAATACCTTCCGTGAATCCACTGAGCGGGGAACCCAAACCATGCAACTCACAATAGCGACCCTCATACGAGAAGCCCATGAATTTTTGGTCTAAATCCAGCAGCATACGGCCCAAACGCGACATCCATTAAGCCACCAAAATCATGTCGAAAGTCCCTAGCTCTATCACCAGGAAATCATCTTCGAACTTCTCGGTAGCCATGGACCATTCCAATCATTTGCAGCGCTTATCAATCAACAGTGTACGACCCCCTGCTACTCCGACACGCAAGCTGCCCCTATTGGCCACTGGGAGACTTAACCTCTTTGCCGTCGACGCGTCGACACATTATGTGTGCTACCATAATCGATCAAGATCACGACTCTTTGTTTCTTGATGTACCCTTCCACCTTCATGGTGGAGCACCCTGCCCGTCCTTCCATTGCATTAATGGTAGCGTAAAGCTGGTCATTATCCCCCTCTAGTTGCTCTGTCGCATCCACAAATTCTTCCTCGTTCTGTGTTGGAATTATTAGCATCATCACTATTCCTTACACTTGTGGGAGCTTGAATATTTGTCGTTGCACCAATAGCATAGCCCCTTCCGTCTCCTTTCCTCTATGTCATTCTTGGACAGGGTTAATGACGCCTTCCGGTTGTTTGCCCCTGTTATTGAGGCCCATGTGCTCACCGAGGGTGCTTGCCCTGAAGAAGTCGCCTGGGTGAACGACGGAATCCGTGCATGTGCAGTGTATGCAGTCAGGCGCTGCTTGGAAATTGACACGGTGTCACAGAAAGCACGGAGGGATCTTTCTTGAATTCGCGCCATCTGCATCACGTGCTTAGGCTCGAGAGGTTGAATGCGGCCACCACAGATTGAAGGTCGTTCCAAAGCCCTCCCAAGAAACAGTTCATCTCCACGTCCTCGGGAATATCTGTCTCCGTCAATAGATCGTCGAATGCTTCAATGTATTGGTCTACTGTCAGTGCTGCTTGCTGAAGCTGTTTAAGCTGCACCATTGGGTTGAGATGCTTTATGTCAACAAAGCGAGCCTGCATGTGCTCGAAGTATTCTTCCCATGGAATCTCGTCCTCGTGTTTGTGCTTTATGAAGGTAAGGTGCCACTTTAAGGCCTTGCCTTCCAGGTGGATACTAACCAAACGAATACATTGCTCCGGTGGTGTACCGTCCATTGAAAAAAACTGACGGCACCGATATGACCATCCCCTAAAATCACTCCCATCAAACCTCAGGAACTCGACGTGACTGTGGCGTGTGGCGGCACATAACCCGATGAACTTGCGTGATACGTCCCAAACTGCACTGGTGGTGGTCGGTTAAAGCTTCCCGTGGACTGGTCCCCTGCTGCCGACGGTGCGGGGTTCTTCATGTTACCGTTGAGTTCTTTCAAACAGGCTTCGATGCGTCCCATTGCTTGCTTGAGATCTCCCACGTCGAATGTGTTCTGCTCCAGCTGTACCCGAATATTCTCCGTAGCCACGGCTTGGGCGTCCAGGCGTCGATCGATATCCGTGAACTTGTCGGAGGAACGTGTCTCCGGCGCCATGGCCAGAGATTGGCTCTGATACCAGTTGGTACAGGCCGCGACGAACACGAGAGAAGAGAAAGGCTTGAGAAGAAGTGAACTGTATTATTTCTTGAATAACCGTACAATGCCCCCACGTGTTTATTTATACAACGCCTACTAACTAACTTGAAACAGAGCATAACGGCTAGTGTCTCTAACTCGATAGCTAGCGCGCCACGTGTACATACAAGATCCAATCAATTAGTGCCCCCACGTGTGCAACAGTTCTAACGATATGCACGTAACAGGATAAGAAGAAGATGAATAAAAAGGAAAGATCCATTGGTCCCTGATTTGATTAGAACAAGAAGAAACGGAAGGAGGATAAGAAGACGAAACGGGGACCAATGAGGAGAAATCAAAGAACGAGTTAAGGATATAGGAGGTGCCGTGAGGACTATGGAACCAAAGAAGGAGGACACCAAAAAAAGATATTTGATGATTTTAGAGTCCAGAGTAGCACCAGACTACACTATATTAAATTAAGTTGGTAAGTGGTCTCATTTCAAGAGAAGAATACAAATTTAAATTGAGGGAAGCACATTTATTGAAAAAGATGAAAACGAAGAATTAATCAATTTTAAGCTTAAAGTGATTTGAAAATACCCTTATAATTTACCCAAAAAAATTTTGTGTATCACCAACGAAAAATATGTTGTTTGATGTGCTAAGCATCCTCATCTTCATAATAAAGATAACCAAGTTTAAATATCGAAAATCGTATCTATTGGAAGAGTCTAAAATCTTTACGTTCTAAGTCTAAAAAATGATTAATCAATCTCAATGGTAAAATGGTTTGCAGATACCCATGTAACTTAACCAAATAAATGAGAGATGAGTGCAGCGGTTGATGAGAAAAAACAAGATGGAAGTTGGAGATGAAAGATAGGATATTAGGTCACTAATCCCTTTATTTAAGAATTTGGAGTATTTATAATCCCCTTTTATTTTTCTCTAAATATACATGCATACACGATTATTCTTTGTTACGATTATTGTTTCTAAATTTTATTCACTTCTAAATTTTCATAATTTCTTTAATCTTTTCGTTTAAAATAATTTTTAAGTAGTTAATAATTTAATTCTTTTTATTCCACTCCATCTCTTGCCCCAACAACCAAATCATTGGTGAGTTTAGGAAGGCGGTAGAGAAGTACTTTTACGTAAGACGGGGTAAATATGTGAAGGAGATTTTTTCGTTATGTTAAAAAACACTGTCAAACGTGCGTTTGAGGAGTACAGAAGTGTTGGCAAACGTGATAGTGTTTGTTTGGGAACTCATTTTCCCCACGGTGTACGTAAGTCAAGATAAAACCATCTCAAAATCTGTAAAACCATCTCAAAATTCATAAAATCACCTCGAAAGGCGTAACTCTTTTTTTCTAAGGATTTCTTATTGTTGCATGATTGCTAGATCTTAGTAGCTAGAACACACATCACGTGATGCTTCAAAAGGTACGTACAATTTCTCCAATTTGAACCATTTAAATTGACTACCAAAAGTGACCCAGCGTGAGCCCCCACGCCCATTTTGGCTATACCATTTGGATTGGGAGATCCCTTCTCCTCTCCTGTCCCTGTCATCTTCAATCCCCTTCCTTTTCTAACCATATGAGAAACATTTGAATGGCTTAAATTTAAACTCATATAAAATATCTTTTTTTATTGTAGTATTAAATTATACATATCAAAATATTGATTAATTTTATTATAATCTTACATTTTGATACTAATTTTGTAAAAGAGCGTACAAGTTTGAATCAATATTGAAACGTTGATATGACGGTTATCAAATGGAAGAGAAGGGAATTAGAACATAGAAATGAAAAGGAGGTTCCTCTGTATAGTTGGTATCCATAATTAATGTATTTAGTTGTGGGTGTGAAAATATCAAAATAAACATTATTTATGTGAGATCTTCTTTAGAATGAGAGGGTCCACTTTTGTATGTGGGGTAGGTATGAACAAGTCTCTCAGCTAGCCACCGATCACAAGCTTCTAGAGGCTATTTTTTAACGTGATTTATGATTTATTATATAAGTATATAAGAAAAACTTTTATCTTTAAGTTGTGTAAACATGTTTTGGTAAGTCATCTCAAACAGGCCCTATATACAAATATATAATTTTCTAAAAAAACCTATAATTTTACACTGCCTTTTGAGAGTGCATTGTATATTAAGGAGCGAAGAAACAATATTTATTATTTTGGTTTTACACTGTCTTTAAATTTGTTTTTATTTTGGTTTTGATCCCACAAATCTGAAATCAATGGTTTTGGTGACTTAAATTTCATTTTGTTAAAAACATTGATTTATATATTCTAATGAAAATTGGATCACTTAGCTCCTTAAGGGATCAAAACTATTGATTTTAAATTTAAGGAACTAAAAATAAAATGAGACTAAAATGAAGGATTAAAAATTATATTAATTGAAAACATCATCTAAACTATTTTTTCTACCAAAAGCTTGTTTGGAATCTTGTTTGGAAAAGTCAAACATGAGTTCAATAATATTTTTCAGTAAAATGAGATAATCCATTTCATATATTTACCTCGTAAATGATAAACACACTTCTTCACTGTGGTCCGAACGACTCACCAGAAGAATGTATAAACGATTATAAGTAGCCACGTCGTTGTTCCCAAAGCTTGGAATCCAAGTTATCAAATCAACCGGGAGAAGTCAATTATGAGCCAAGAGCCCCAGATACCTCGAAAATGGATCATATTAAAAGCACACTCCCTTTTTTGCGTTACAAAAGTGGCAAGCCGAAGCTTAAAATTTTTTTTTTTTGGTGAAGAGCCGAAGCTTAAAATTAAATAAAGGGCTAATGTGTTAAAAACTAAAGTTTTATTCAAAGAGTAAAAGTACACATCCTTTTTAAAAAGTGCAAAAATATACAATTTTAAAAAAATCGGAAATTATAGGAGTATTTTTCTAAATGGATAAAGGTTCAAAGGTATTTTTCATCTCAATTGTTTGCCTGGAGACTTATGGTCATGTTAGTGTTCCCGATGAAACTAAAGGTCAGCTTAATGGAGATAGCATCTTTGTTATCGTTTTAAAAGTTTATGTGTATTTTTGGAGCTCTTAGATATCTTAAAGTATACGCAGATTTTTGTATTTTGGATACAATCTCATGAATATTTTTGTACTTTCCCATTTAATAAAACAAAGATAAAGCCGAGTCTAACTTCATGTCTTCCATGAGCCGTTTATCAACCAGAAATTGTGGCCAGCTCCACAGCTCGGTGGGCATATGTAAACATAAAAACAAATATGTTTTTTTTTATCATACAAATTGACGTTTGTCTCAATTTCGGCTTATGATTGGTATATAAAATAAAGTAAAAGAAGGAAACGTCTAAACTCTTTTTTTTTTACATCAAAACGATTATAAATAGTCATATCGTTGTTCCCAGTGCTGGTAATACATACAATTTATCAATTGAGAGAAGTCAATCGTGAGCCAAGATACCTCAAAAATGAATCATCACAGAATTCTATTCCTCTCGTTCCTTTCAATCCTCCTCCTTCTTTACCAATCATCACAAATATCAGCTTTTTCTTCTTCATCCTCTCGCAACAATTTCATAAATTGCCTTCTCAATCATTCCGAACACTCTCAGCCCATAACCTCAGCGATTTTCTGTTGTAAATATTGTGTGGGTGTGTCAAAGGAAGTGTCCCACATGACTTGGGATTGTGGGGATCCAAGTGAATATACAGTAATGTGATCTTGGATTAGTAAATGAGTTAAGAGGAGGAGTATATTAACATACGACAAAGGGCCACTGGAGACAAATCCGGCGATTTTCCCTACCTCTTTGTGCGTAGGCTAAACACAGATTGAGCATCTTTTATCAGACTTTTCTATAAATGCACTAGATATTTTAGCGATGAAATGTTTATAATTAAATGCAACCTTTAATGGCGTTTTAATTGTTGAAATGGGACGTTGGAATATTACATTGATGGCTTTAATGTATAATATTACACATTGATAGCATTGATGGGACGTTGGAATATTACATTGATGGCTTTAATCTCTAATGCAAAAAATCGTTTCGTATTTCGTAAAAAACAGTGGTGCCGCTGTCAGCATTTGAGAAAAAATGTTTTTCTTCATTGCTACAATGTTGTGGCCTATATAAGGTGCTTCAAGTCAAGGTTTCAGAGTGACAGCTCAAAAAGCTTTCGAGCATTACTCTTCCCTCCTCTAGTTCTCTACCTTGCTGAGTTTTATAATCTTCCGCTAGTTCTGTATCCCTGTATCCTTACAGGAAGAATCCGTTTAATCCTGGGGAGTGCCGCAACTTACTTGCCGGTAGTCGCGGA
Source organism: Vachellia pachyceras (assembly GCA_025593235.1). NCBI lineage: Eukaryota > Viridiplantae > Streptophyta > Magnoliopsida > Fabales > Fabaceae > Vachellia > Vachellia pachyceras. The sequence continues at coordinate 754 of JANTPZ010150779.1, read as the reverse complement.
ATAGCTCTTAAGGACAGTGTCCTCGGACGCGACTCGGATTAAATTTTTATTTGCAGGTGTTGCTGCCACTAGGATGAATGCAACTTTGGAGATGAGGTAGAAGATCCACTGATTTTTGTGTGCTGTATACAACAATCTTAAGAGCTAATGCAGCATTGTTTATTTTGGCACTCTTCAACAGTGGAGCCATCAAATGAGGAGATCTCTAAATCCTAATTTAAAAGTTTTAATTGGGTATTTTCTTCTTGCAAAGGAATATTGAGTTGAGTCTCACATTTCTATTTGTGTCTTATTTCAGGACTTTTTTTAAATCTTATAATAGAGAAGATTTCCAAAATGGAGACAGTACATTTTTGCAGTAATATTGAATGACAATATTATGGGTGCTAAACTTACGTTGTCACAAACCCTTTGAGGTAACGTTGAACTTGCTTATCTTGAGTTGTAATACCTCTGCGACTTGGTGTCATGCTTCAGGTATTATTAGAACCAGTTTTGATTATATGATTATTTGATGCAATTAGACCCATTTTTATTCCTTTTATGCATTGACGGTAGTGAATTGATTTATTTAATTACATTGAAGAATATTATCTCCATGCATTCCTATTTAATTAAATTGAGAGAGGTAGTATTTAATGCCTTTGAATGCACAACCGGTAGTGAATTGATTATTCCTTTTAATCCGTTGATGGTAGTGAATTAATTGTCCCAAAAAGGTAGTGAATTTTTAATGCCTTTTATTAGTTTTGAT
>JANTPZ010150774.1:13865-59110 GCA_025593235.1 Vachellia pachyceras | reverse complement strand
ATAATCTATAAGTATATTGTTAATTTGGTAATTGTTATTTTGTTAATAATGAAATTTACTACTTATTTTCAATTTTCAATTCTAGATAATTTGCTTGTATTAATGTGTGATAATATTTATTTTTTAATTTTTTATTTCCCACCGGTCTGACCCCCGGTTTGACTCCGGTCTGACCCACTGACCCTTAACATGCTGCCTTGACCGGTTCAGTCACCGGTCCGGTTTTAATAACCTTGATAATTTTGTAATTTATGTGATTTTGAGGATTTAAAAAAGAAAGTTTAAAGATTGGGAGGAATGGAATTTTTAATAGATAGAAATATGGTTGTGATAAAGAGGTTGAGTATATAAGGATTGTAAGAGGACATGAAATTTAAAAAGGGAATGAATTTTATTTCATTCACATATATTTATATATATTTACATGTGAAATTGTTTTGGTTGTTATTAAACAGATGAGTAATTATTGTTGTGTAGATTAATTGTGTTTGAGGACATGAACGTTAGGCTTGAACTATTGTGGTATTGCAACTTGTTTTATTGAGAGATAACCACATTTAATTTATTTTATATGCTTGTCATGGGTTGTAAAATGTTTTGGAAACATCTTTTGAATAGTAAATATTATTTTGATTTAGAATTTATATCAGATCTTCCAAACACTACCATATCTAGTGAATCTTAAATTCCATGACAATAGTTTCCACTACTGATCATAGTGGTTGACATTATATTAGATCTTCCAAGTGTTGGATCTAGCTGTGAGTGGCTCTAAAAATGGTCAACTCTCATGAGTCTTGAACCCAGTTGTGGGTGACCATAAGAAAGGAAGACACCTTTCAGTTTTAGACCCAGTTGGGAGCGGTTAGGAAGAAGGCCCATTAACCTCAAAATGATGGTTGACTGTTGATCGGGTATCCTATTATCATAGGTTAGAGTCTACATCAGATGATATAAGGAAGAGTTTGGTAATGGAATTGTGTATAATCGGTGATATATTGTGTTTGATTTACATTGAGTTACTAATTTATTCAAGTGGAATTCTGTTCACATATCAGTTTCTCTTTTAGTGCATATTGTATCCGTTTAGGAACGCGGTAGATAAGTACTTTTACTCAAACCGAACTAAATATGTAGAGGAGATTATCTCGTTTTGCGGAAAAACACTGTTGAACGTGCGTTTAGCTTGTGAAAACGTTGTTTCAAACAAGCCCATTATTATATTTGGTGTCTAATTGTTGATCAAGTACTTGGTTTGATTTATCATTATTCATCGATATACTTTTAATGAACTTATCCATATTTCACCTCTTATAAACCCTACTTATATATTTGGTAAATTATTTGTTAGTTACTGAAATTTTATGTGCATGTTTGGGGAATAATTTTTTCCAACGGTGCACGTAAGTCAAGACAAAAGCATATTGAAATCCGTAAAATATCTCAGAATCTGTAACTCCTTTCTCCCAACGGAATTCTTAAACACACAAATTATATCTCATCCCGTAGTTTTAAATATTTTTTAGTAGAGGGCCCCAGTATTAATATACCGGAAGAAAAAAAGTCATAGGCATACTATTGTGTATCTTGTTGCGGGACCTCCTATTTTCTTCTGAAAACATTCGTGCCAGAGATGTATATATTATCATATAATTTGACTGTGCATACTTTTTGAACTATTTTGCTCATTGTGATTTGTTGTATCACTGCCAACTTTTTTATATTAGATTACGAGGGTGGTATATGCCACCCAGACGAGGTTATATTAATAACCATTATTCTAAGTGGGAAGAATCAACGATGGATAATATGTTTTGATTTTTGAATGACATTGGATCAACACCGAAGTGGGTTGGCATTTCATGGAATTTGTTTTGAATCAAAGGAATTGAGGTTTTAATTTGGGACTATGAAAGAGGTTACTACAAGTTACCTTATTATTAATTATTTCTTTTTAAAATTTAAAATATGAGATTGAAATGGAAGTTTAGCGGTATCTCTCTTGAGAACTGTTAGATTTGTCCTTAGCCCTCACGTACTGCAAAATTGTTTAAACTGAGAACAATGACCAGGACCAGAATCAAAACATTCAAATTGTTTGAATTACCATAGAAATTACTTTTTTTTCAACGTGATTAATAATCTACGAGATAAATATATAAAATAAATTTTATTTCAACTTACCGTAAATATACTTTTATGAGGCAAATATGGTCATTGTTTGTATTTTAAATATTAAATTTTTTTATATGAAAAAGGGTAAATCTTTAGATCATTTGAGCAAACTATCAATTTGTTTGGCAGAGCGTTAAGAAAAGTCAAACGTACGTTCAACAATATTTTTCCGTAAAACGAGATAATCTCCTTCATATATTTATCTCGGCTTGCGTAAAAGTATTTCTCTACCGTGTTTCCAAACGGGTACCATATTTTAATAAAAAAGTTTCATATAAATTTAAGAATGACAATTATTATTCGTTAAGTTAACTTTATTCTATAAATAGGGTTGTGGGGATTATACTATAAATATTATTTTAAAATTTTAATTTCAAAGCTCAAGAATATTCTCACAATTATTTAAAAATAAAAACTTTGACTTCAAATTTAAACCAAAGAAAGAGCAATGGATTTTCTGCCTTCAGGTTATGTGTGAAATTTAAAACGTTAGGTGGTTTCTACCTTTTCCCTTTATGAGGCAAGATGCATTTGCAACCTTCTTTTTTTTTTGCACCACTTTGAAAGACTATTTGTCTTAAAGGATGATTATTTGAGTTAAATCTCTTAATCAATCCACTTGCAATTGAATTTAACATTCACCGATTCTTTCGCCCTCTATTTAGCAATGAGGATCATTTGAGACTGAAAATTATTAGACTAAAAAATGCAATCCCTTAACTCACCTGAAAGAGACTGAGACTTCGTTGAGACGCTTCTAAGCTTATTCTAATATATATTTGTTTTCTTCTTCTAAATCTCCTCTATTCTTAATTATTTAATTTCTAATTTAGAACATCTTACCAGTGTTGACCGTATGGTAAGAAAATGTGATTACTCCACAAAGAAGTCCCTCCAAAGTTCGATACTATTATTGATTGTAACAAAAAAAATTGGTACTATGGCTGTTTAGAGTTTTTTTGGGGGTTTTACAGTTCATGCCTGTGTGCTGTGAGGATGCTCTAATGTCGCCGTTAGTGTAGTGATAAGCACGCCTGGCATTCATCATTCCCTCCAACTCCCATCACTCTCTTTTCTGTTTCTCTCTCTTCATCGCCCACTTTTTCCCTGTAATATTCCTCCTTTCTCTCTCTAAAATACTTATTATTCTTCTTCCTTAGCCCCACTTCGCATTATTTTTCTGACTTTTGCCTCCATCCCCAAGCTTTCCCCCATTCTCTGCTTCCAGAAAATTGAATGATTTTCACCAGTTTTGCTTCGTAGATTGGATCCCTTGCTGTCTGTTGGATTCGCCTGACCTTGTATTTGGTTTCTTCAATTCCGGATTTCTGAGTTCAGGGTCGGGTTGGCGTTCTCGGCTTACTGGTTTATTGAACTTTGCTTAAATTTGCTAATTCCGATAAGGCGTAATCGATCAGTTGGCTCTGCTTCTTTTCGGGTACGGGACATTGAACATGTTTCGATTTTGTTTTTTTAACTGATTATAAATTAATTTTTTGAGGTATTTCTTGAATTTTGATCTGTTTCGTCAGTCGGGGTTAGATTTGATTGACCCAATGAGTTCTGTTGTCCTGGCTGTGAAAGAGAGATGATTGATGGTGACATTTTCTAACTCTGCCTCTTTGGTTTTGATGTGGAGTTGTGAGCTGCTGTGATTGAAGTTCGAAATATTGGAAAATGTAACATCTTTGACATGTTGGACCATTTTAGCATGTTGGGTTTTCGAGATAAGCTGCACAGTGGTATGGTTGGATGTGCATATATGTCAACTGAATGGATACTTGGATCCGTGTATAAGTACAATTGCTCGTTGCTAATATATTTGCTTATTCATAGTTTACTCAAATTTCCGGTAGTATGTGCCAATGGATTCCTGTGCATTGCAAGTTCGATGCTTCATGGGCGTGGACGGAGACATCTTTGAATCTGAAGCAGTTTTATGACTGAGATATTATTGATTCAGGGTGTTGTTTAATACGAGTTCATGCATCTTCTAACAAATTTTGAATTTTCTTATTTGATAATTGATACCATGGGATAATTTATGATATTCTCTGCAATACTTAACTTTGCGTTATGGGCTTGTTAAATGTTTTGAGGCATTCTGGTAATTCTTATATTGCAGTAATGTGGTGGTTGTTTTATACCGTTCCTATATTTCAAGAACCTTTAACTGGGACGTCAAATGGCAAAATGCCATGTGTTTTGGTTGATAATTCTTCAATTTTCCAATTATTGATTCACCATCTTTTTGGAGATACGTCGGATGTGAGTAGGTATCTGAAAGTGAACATTATATGAATCATAATGATGTTTGTCTTGTCAAGCGTGTTCAACCATGACTAAATTTCTTTGATTGTTATATTGTCCGGTAACTCAACAACAACAAAAAAGCCTTGTCCTTTTGGGTGGGGTTGACTACATGGATCATATGATGCCATTGTCTAATAATGCATCTTGAAGATTTTTTACAGTAGTGAAACAACCAAACATGTTATGGTTGGGAGAATTTAAGTCATTAATGCTTTTAATTTTACTGAAGGACGGATCAAATGATGATGTTGACCTCCTATATTATTATCATTTGATCAATTTGTCTCCTTTCTTGCAAAATATAACTGACAAGCAGTGTCTGACTCAATTTTCTAATTGAAATGGTGGAAGCATTCCTTTTCACCCACTCAAGTGTTCTCTAAACTCAAGCAATTTAGCCCTTTGATCTCCCCTTTCTACACTCACTATCTGCTATATGTTTGTCATACAGGTTATTTTTGTTTCAAGCTTGGTCATCGAAAATAAGAAAGTAGAAAACCAATATGGCTGTTTCCATGAGGGACTTGGATCCAGCTTTCCAGGGAGCTGGACAAAAGGCGTATCCTGCATCTAATCAACTCATAGTGGTGTTTCCTGCCTAATGGATTTTTATTTGGAACACCCCCCCCAAAAAAAAAACACAAAAAAAAAAAAAACACACTCAACTTACATTTCAGAGGAAGTTTAATGGATAGATGAGAGAGTCATGCCAAGATTTATTCCAGATTGCTGCTTCTGTTTTTGTTTAATTCACTCTGTGCTTGAATGTCTTCCTAGTACATTATTCTTCTTAACCATCTATAGTGGACTAGAAATATGGCGTATTGAGAATTTTAATCCAGTTCCCATCCTGAAGTCCTCTTATGGGAAGTTTTTCACTGGGGACTCCTATGTAATCTTGAAGGTGAGCTGTTAAATTAAAATATGATCTCTATAGTGTTCAAAATATTTGTGATCTATTGAATGCTAGCCTTTTGCCAGAATCAATTGTTGCTCAAAGCTTTTATTTTGTTTGCTGATATATTCATGGACATTGTAATTTGATAACACGGGCTACGTGTATTCTCAGCATGGCACAAATAACAATGTTGGTATGAAATAGAGCATGAAATCGAATTCAGTTTTAATGGAGCCTGTATTGTGTATAAATCTGAAGCCAGCTGCAACTACTAATTAAATAAAATTGCTTGTAAACTATAGAATTGAGAAAATGTTCTTATAATAAGCATTGGCAGGATCTTTTGCTTAGGGAATTTTCCCTAGCAAGTCGGGAATTAACTGTCAACCATTAAACTGTAACTTACTATTTGTTTAATTTTGATTTTAAATTTTTGGGACAATTGCTAATCCTGCCATGTCACTTCTTTTATGATATTTATGCTTTTGCTTATACTTTTTAGTATGTGAAGCAATGTGATCCGTTAGTGTTAGATTTTTGTTATTTCTTGTCCTCTCTGTGCAGACAACTGCTTCGAAGAGTGGTGCCTTGCGTCATGATATTCATTACTGGCTTGGAAAAGACACCAGTCAGGTAAAATTTCTGTTAACAAATTGCTAGCATTTCCCCCTTCGGGGTTTAATTGTATATTGACCATAACTTTGAAACAGGATGAAGCTGGTGCTGCAGCAGTCAAGACAGTTGAGCTGGATGCAGCTCTTGGAGGCCGTGCTGTTCAATATCGTGAAGTTCAGGGTCATGAAACTGAAAAGTTCCTGTCTTACTTCAAACCCTGTATTATACCTCAGGAAGGTGGAGTTGCGTCTGGTTTTAAGCATGTAGTGGATGAAGAATACAAGACTCGAATGTTTGTATGCAAAGGAAAACATGTTGTGCATGTCAAAGAGGTAAGTTTGACATTATTCTTCTGCCATTGAGGTTTGAGTTTCTTATATGAACATTATGACATTTGATACAGACACTGCACGTGTAGAAACGCTTTCTACTTGTTGAGTAGCCATTCTTGTTGGTTTTAGGTTCCTTTTGCCCGTTCTTCACTAAACCATGATGATATATTTATTCTGGATACGAAATCCAAAATCTTCCAATTTAATGGTTCAAATTCATCTATTCAAGAACGGGCTAAAGCATTGGAAGTTGTGCAATATATGAAAGATACACACCATGATGGGAAATGCGAGGTAGCTGCTATTGGTAAGTGGAACAGGAACATTTCATGAATTAATAAATTAATGATGGATATCACTAACTGAATGCATATGCTTGTCCTTTTTGTGTAGAGGATGGAAAGTTGATGGCTGACTCTGAAACGGGAGAATTCTGGGGTTTCTTTGGGGGTTTCGCCCCGCTTCCACGTAAACCAGCCAGTGATGATGATCAGCATGTTGATCCTCATCCTTCAAAACTGCTTTGGTAATATGTTGTCTAAATATGGCCTCTGGTATTTTCATTTATAGTTGTTAGCCTAGCATATCCCATTCATCTTTATCAAATTTTATTTGAATAGCTAATTACTATCTGCATATGTATGTTTGGTTCTTTCTCTTTCACTTATTTGTTTTATTTTATTCTTCTCTCAAACTCGTGATACTTATCAATGTAAGATTGTCTAACTTATTATGCTTTTGACCTAAAGCCGTCTGAGTTAAGTATACATAGAATTTGAAAATAATATTATGATGACAATTACTGAGGGAGTTTGTTTAATACTGAACCACAAGGTTCTTTTGTACTCTAGTCCTGATGAAATGCTATTGATTGTACAGCATTGAAAAGGGGCTAGCTGAACCTGTTAAGAACGATTCTCTGACAAGGGAGTTACTGGACACAAATAAATGCTATATTCTTGATTGTGGGCTGGAAGTGTTTGTCTGGATGGGAAGAAATACCTCTCTTGATGAAAGAAAAAGTGCTAGTGGAGTGGCTGATGTAACACTTCTTGATTTTTGTGCGCAGTGTATTTGAGTATTATTATGCACTTAATTTTGATGACTCTTGAATTCCTATTGGTCAACCAACAGGAGTTAGTCAGTGGCTCTGATCGACAGAAATCCCAGATAATTCGTGTAATTGAAGGATTTGAAACAGTGATGTTCAAGTCCAAGTTTGATTCTTGGCCTCAGATGACTGAAGTAACAGTGTCGGAAGATGGTCGTGGAAAGGTGGCAGGTCGGTGTCACAATTTGGCTGGCTTTATTGGTCTGAATGGGTTGTAGTCTTTAATTTGTGTCATCAGAATCATTGGCCAGTTTTTCCATATATTAATCCAATTGGTTTCTTTATGGCTTTATAGAACTTCTGAAACGCCAAGGAGTGAATGTCAAGGGTCTGCTGAAAGCTGATCCAGTAAAAGAAGAGCCTCAACCCTATATTGATTGCACAGGAAATTTGCAGGTACTTAATAATTTGTATAGAATCATATTTGACCATAACTAATGTCTTCTTCTTGTTTTCATGTCTCACATAATTTTTGTTGCCATATCGACACATTAATGTTTTAGAAACACAAGCACTTTATCCTTAATACTCAAGCTGTCTGCCATCATTAAGATTGCAGTCAGAATATGAAGCAGAGTACCCTTTTTTGAGAAAATCAGAATGCAAAAAGTTTGCATAGCATATGCACTCTATCATATACTAGGGGCGTGTTTAAATTAAATTACCTTTGGGTCAAGATGAACAAACTGTGAGTACATGCTTTGTGTCTTCTGTGAAAAAAGTCTGATTAGGATAGGATTTTACGTTGGGTGGGCTGGGCAGCTTGCCGTTTCCATATATAATAGTAAAAGTCTGTATCCTGGGTTTACTTTCTGATTATTTTGTAATTATAGAGCTTAGCTGGTTCTTTTCTTAATATCATACTTTACTTGTGAGTTAATTTATAGTTGATCAATTTGTAAAAATATTCTATTCTTGACCAGTTGAAAAATTCGAACTTTGCTTATTGTTTCTGTTGCTAACAATAGTTCTCTACCCTGGTTGCTCAGGTTTGGCGTGTAAATGATCAGGAAAAGATCCTCCTTCCTGCTTCTGATCAGTCAAAGCTTTATAGCGGAGATTGCTACATCTTTCAGTATACATATCCTGGAGATGATAAGGAAGAGTATCTTATAGGCACATGGATTGGAAAGACTAGTGTTGAGGTGAAAAATAGTACTTTATCACACATCGCATGCATATGTTTATGTTTTAATTAAATGAATAAGCAAATAATGTGGTGGCTATATTTTTTCATGGAGATGAACAATATATTAGCTGATTATTGTCCTCTGCATGGCGTTCCATTATACATAAGCTTCTGTTTTGAGAAAGGTGATAAATAACAATTATTTCAGTGTAGCTGAGTTTGCAACAAATTGCTGTGTGAATCTCTGGCATCACTTACTAACTCTTTTTATCATATAGGAAGAAAAAGCTTCAGCTATTTCACTAGCAAGCAAAATGGTTGAGTCATTGAAGTTGCTTCCTTCCCAGGTTATTTTTACCCATGTGCTATTTTCAAATTCTCTAGATTTTCTGTTGTCATTTCTTACGCCCTTACTAACATTTTTCAATGTTACCTGGATTGCTAGACTCGTATTTATGAAGGGAATGAGCCAATTCAATTTTATACTATCTTCCAAAGCTTGATTGTTTTTAAGGTTTGTGGGATTCTATATCATGGGGGAACTTTGAATATCACTCTTTGAATATATTTATAAAATACTGACCTCTTGAATATGCTTCTATCAGGGTGGACTTAGTGAAAGATACAAACATTACATAGCAGAAAAGGAATTTCCTGATGATACGTACAATGAGGATGGTGTTGCACTATTTCGCATCCAGGGTTCAGGCCCAGACAATATGCAAGCTATACAAGTTGAACCAGTATGTGATCCTTTTTGTTTATAGATTCCACTTCACTGTCTATTCCCTTTTATGTGTCACTTTGTCCTTTAATTTACAGATTTTATTCATGTAACTGCTATTTTTATTTTCATGGTTTTTCCTTGGTCAGGTTGCTTCCTCCTTGAACTCCTCTTATTGCTACATACTTCACAATGGGTCCACTGTCTTTACATGGACTGGAAACCTTACAACTTCAGATGTTCAGGAACTCGTTGAGAGGATGCTGGATTTGATAAAGGTCATGTGCTATGATATACTTAATGTGGAAAATTTTATGCATACCGACAACGCTAAAAGTTTTATTTTTGTGTCACATGTCCATGTGGGGCTAGTGGCTGAATTGTCATTTGCCTGAATGCTTATAATAGTTAAATATGTTACCGGTCATTGTTCAGCACATATCTTCGTCAGTTAAATAATATAATGAGTAAGATCTTAATTGAATTTTTCTGTATTTTGAATGTTTATAGGGGTTATTGTTAGCTATATATCTGCTATCTTCTGCGGCCAAATCTCCCTTTTTCTGGTTCTGATATGCTTTCTTATTGTCTTCAGCCAAATTTACAATCAAAGCCACAAAAGGAAGGGTCAGAATCTGAACAGTTTTGGGATTTGTTGGGAGGAAAATCTGAATATCCTAGCCAGAAGATTGCAAGGTCTGCAGAAAGTGATCCTCACCTATTTTCTTGCAACTTCTCAAAAGGTAAAGATTATGTTCTTACTTGCCTTAAGGGTTATCTGCCTCTGTTTTTTCCCCTTATTAAAAAGATGAAGACAGCTGACTCTTTCATGGTGGTGTTTTTGCTGCATGACTACATTGTGCAGGAAATTTGGAGGTGATTATACCCTAATCCATTTTCTCTTATTCTCTGTAGTGTTGTTAACATTGCAATTTTTGGATCATCATGCAGTAAGAGATATGCAAAATTTAGTTGTATCTATATGTCATAGCCTAAGGAAAGAAAAGCATTACTCCGTTATGAGATTTTGTTTTTCCGTAGAACCTTTATGAGGTTTTAAGAATTTGATCTCTTAAGTTAATAATTGAACTCTTATATTTGAATTGACTATTTCTTTTGGTTTATCCCTTCATTTGGATTTTATTTGTAACTAGTTAAAAGTTTAAATATTCAGCGGGAGTGCAAGTGATCCAACATGATTGAAAGTTTATTTATTAATTTGGTAAATTTGATAGTTTGGTTGATAACAAGTTTTACCTATTCGATGATGGTGTTAAAAACTTGGGAGCATGTGAAATACCAGATCTTCCCTAATAATTAAGCTGTAAAGGTCCATGATTGGTTTGTTTGATGTTACTGCACTGTGCTATGCTTCTTATAAAGATTCATTTATTTTTATTTACTTCTGCTGAAATTAATAATTTGAAGCAATATTTGCAGGTGTCAGAGATATTCAATTTTTCCCAGGATGATTTGATGACTGAAGATATTTTCATCTTATATTGTCACTCTGACATCTTTGTCTGGGTTGGACAGCAGGTTGATACCAAGAGTAAAATGCAGGCTCTAACAATTGGTGAGGTATTACTGGTTTTGCCTTGCTGAGAACCATAGAAATGGCATGATTTAGCGATTAATGGAAATGATTTATCGTTTCTCTTAGTTAATTTTATAACACAAGTGATTTATCTGTGTTTTTTTTCATAGTTGATATTGGTTTAACTAGGACCCTTCATCATTACGACACCATCAGATTTTGACTTGAGCCTCTTCAATATTATTTTAGTATCTCTAAAGTCACATGTTGATTTGTTATTTCCTTTATTATTTTTTAACAGAAATTTCTTGAGCACGATTTTCTTTTAGAAAAGGTGTCTCATGATACTCCAATATACATTGTCATGGAAGGGAGTGAGCCTCCTTTCTTCACTCGTTTCTTCACTTGGGAGTCTGCGAAATCTGCAGTAAGTTTCTTAATGTAACTGCCTAATAAATTAATTGGGGCCCATTGAAAATATGGTTGGCATATTTTTTATTTTATTAATTTTTTTTTTTTGGCAGATGCTGGGAAATTCGTTTCAGAGGAAACTCACAATAGTAAAAAATGGGGGAACTCCAACTGTGGATGTAAGGCACCATGTTTGGCTTTGCGTTCCCCCCCCCCCCCTATTTTTAGGAACACCTATTTTTCTTCTTTTGTAACATTGAATAGTTGCCTTTTGGGAACTGAAGAATAATCCTTGATAGAGTATAAACATAATAAGTGCTCTCTATTTATACGTTTACGTCTTTGAAGATAGAGTGACATGAGAACATAAATTTGAAGTCCACATCTCATAATTACATCCATCCTCTCTTCTCTCAATTTCTTCCTAATCGTACCTTATACATTTTCTTTTGAATCTAGAGGATCTGGATTAGAATGAGTTATGGATCTGGGAGGCTATTTGATCAAATTACATATAAGGCTTGTTTGGGGAGGCCGTTTGCCTCCCCAAAAGCCATTCCTGCGCTTACCGAGACAAAATTCCTCTCACATATTTATCTCGGAATCGTGTCCATTCTCCCAACGGACTATCCAAACAAACCCATAATAAATTTGAACTTTTTGGGACCAACTATTTAAACAGTCGTTACTTGTTACAGTAACTAATGGTTTTTTAGATCATTCTGCCTTACTTTTAGACTTGAGACTATTCAAATTTTTTCTTATCTGTGTTTTCATTTAATTTGGTTTGTTGTTGAACATATATTACATTATTAGAAACCCAAACGAAGAACACCAGCATCATATGGAGGAAGATCTAGCAGTGTAACGGATAAATCCCAGCGCTCTCGCAGCATGTCTTTTAGCCCAGATCGTGTTCGTGTTCGGGGAAGGTCTCCTGCCTTCAATGCCTTGGCAGCTGCATTTGAGAACCCTAATGCCAGGAACCTTTCAACTCCACCTCCAGTGGTTAGGAAACTGTATCCCAAATCTGTGACCCCAGATTCAGCGAAGTCAGCACCCAAATCTTCAGCCATAGCAGCACTTAGTTCCAGCTTTGAACAACCACCTTCAGCTCGAGATAGTCTGATACCCCGGTCAATCAAAGGCATGCAACACGATTATCACTTAGAAACTTGTTTCATTCACTACATACGTTTATTGAATCCTCCAATGTTCAAGGTTTTGAATTTTCTTCTGACACTATATGCCTCTTTCTCTGTTCGTTGGTTTGTTATGATGTGAAGTGAATCAGAATCCAGAGGCTCCCAAGCCTAAGCCTGAGACAAACAACAACAAAGAGAATTCCATGACCACCAGAATAGAATCCCAAACCATAACGGAAGATGTGAAAGAAGATGAAGCTGAAGATGAGGAAGGTCTTGCAATTTACCCATATGAACGCCTCAAAATATCATCTACAAATCCTGTAACAGACATTGATGTTACTAAGCGAGAGGTATATTGGAACACACACACATACACCATTTCATGTTTTTCTCTTACCATTGATTGGAAAATGCACCATAATTTGATGACTGTTCAGTCTGGTTCTCACTTGATTGAACTTGAACAATACAGACTTATCTATCATCTGCGGAGTTCAAAGAGAAATTTGGGATGACCAAGGATGCCTTTTACAAGTTGCCAAAATGGAAACAGAACAAATTCAAGATGGCCGTCCAGTTATTCTGATTTCAACACATACTTTGCCTTGTGTTAGCCCCCTGCAGTTTAGGTTGCAGGTAGAAGGAATCTTAACTCTTTTATCTCATTTTGTTGAAACCGAATTTCTGAAGTCACTCCTCTTTAAATTCAGAGAGAGAGAGAGAGAGAGAGAAGAGGTGGGGCTCATTCACGTGAGATCCACCTCGCTGAGAGATTCCACTTTTCCCTCTCTTTCTCTTCTCTTTTAATTTCAAGTGAACTGAACTTCACAGAGAATCATGACTCTCTTAGGGATGTGAGCTTCTGACAACAGTGAATCTGTTCTGCAGAGAGGAATTGAACATATGAAAGTGAAAGGGACAGCATCAGTGTTTTTTTCAGCATAGCTGCTTCTGCTCTCCCTAGAAGCTATTCATTATTGGAAAAAAAGAACACCAGAGATTTTCCCCTTTATATCCTCGCTTTGGTTTGAAATTTGAATGCTTAGAGTTCTTTTCCTGTTGAGTTAGCTGCTTGGTATTAATATTTATAGGGCAAAGGTTGTTTGTGAGGTTGCCTTTTTCCCCTTTTTTGTTTCTTTGGGGTTTCAAGTTTCATTTTTTTAATTCAAATTTGTTTTGGTGAAGCATTGGTCATGCAAACGCGATCTTTTAGGTTGTATTGAGGATGAAGTGTGTACAGCAGAGTGTAAGAACCAGTTGAGTCGTCATTAGTTTTGGAAATAAAAGGTGTGTATTTTTTTTTCCTTTTAGGAAAAAGTGTTCTATTTTTCTAACTTTAGACAAAGTTTCAATTTGGCTCATTAATTGTATATATTATCTTTTTGGTCCTCTTAACTCTCTCAAATGGTTTTTTTTAACATCAATCATTGTTATTTTAAATCGTTAAACTTAACATGTTAGGATTTGTGAATGTTTTGTCAAGATTTGAAATTTAAATATAATCCTTTTTGTTAATGAAGCTAATGATGTTAGAGTCAGAGGACTAAAAATTGCTTTATAAAATTAACTGATCAAAGTGCAAGTTTATGAAAGTTAAAGGATTTAAGTGTGTTTTCCCCCTTTCCTTCTATTTTTTCATAACTTCTGTTCCTTATTCAATCTTGGCCCATGCCAAAAGTTTTTTTTTTTGGTACAAATGCCAAAAGTTTTTTTTTTATATAAACCATCTGGTATCCTGGAGTATCTTGGATTCATTGCCCGTCCCAAACTAATTCGGACCCCCACTTACGGTAGTAGCAAGGTACCGATGGTACAAACTTTTTGAGGTTGTGTTAATTATCGCGGCTGTCACTCCCCAGGGTTCGAACCCTCGTCCTGAGAAATGCTGGTAGTTGCCTTTGCCAACTCTATCAAATGCCCATTGGTACTAATGCCAAAAGTTGAATCTGAAGCAGACTACTTTGACTAGAAGCCCCTTATGCATATACACCAGAATATTTTAGTCCAGATTTTAAATTTGACAGAAACATTGTAAATTTTGAATGGTTAGGTTACAATTTTCAATTCTTATCTAATGTCTATATGTACATTTTTTTAACTACAATTACAAATATAATAATAAGTCCTTCAAAATTTTAAAATTTAGTACGGTTAAAAAAAGTAGAATTGTGTGGTTTATTAAAAGAATTATTGTAAACCATATTTATTAATCATATTGATGAATTTTATTTTTCTATGACTTTGAAGTTTAGTCATATACGGCTTTAAATTTAAAAAATAGCCAAAGAGTGCCGCATAAAGAACTATGTAGTCGCAAGTAAAGTTCAAGGCAGCCTAAGGGTGTGTTTGCTTTCACTTTCTGAAATCTAGGTTTGATTTTAAAATCTAAGTTTTAACTCAAAATATAAATTTTTCTGAAAAGTTTTTGGTTACAAAACCTCGATTTGAAACATAGGTTTTGAAACCTAAGTTTTTTCTTTCATACTTTTTCCTCTTTCCTACTTTTTTCTTTCTTTCCTCTTTTATACTTTTTCTTTCTTTCTTTTTCTTCTCTTTCATTTTTCATACCTACTTTTTGCGTCAGAATCCGTAAAAGCTAATAACTTTCTAAACATAAATCACTTTTTAAAATATAGGTTTTGTCTCGAAATCTGTAAAAATTATTTTTCAAAAGCTATTTTCTAAAACATAGGTTTTGCCTCGAAATCTGTAAAAGTTATTCTGAAAATAAGATCCAAACAAGCCCTAAAAGTGTTTATAAAATAGCAAAAAAAAAGTGTTACTGTTATAAAATATTATATATTATGGATGTCCATAAACCCTCACCCCTTGGCCTTTCATTTCATCATCCATAACCTCTACTATGAATAGTGTTTATGGGTATTCATGCCAATAACTCAAGGGTTACAATTTATACACTAATGAGGATTAAATTTACCATTAATTCTATGTAATTCTTGCTTGAAGTTGAGAGCCTATAAATAGGACATTTTGTACCACACCTTTTGCGCATTTAAGTGAAGAAAATATTGCTTTATCTTTCTCTCTAATTTTCTCTTCATCTCTTCATCTAAAGTTACATAAATAACCATCTTGTCATAATTAAAGTTCTTGGCTATCATAAAATAGCCAAAAACAGGGTATGGTAAAAATTATTTTCCTTTTCAATTTACGTACGAAACCAAGAGGCCAGTCATGCTAAAAGAAAAGAAAAGCAAACATAAAATAAATAGAAATAATAAGAAAGAAAATGGAAAGCTGACAGAGAGGGTGTTTGGCAAAGGGTTTAGGGTTTCGGATGTATTCCCTGCCCAAAAAGACATTCTCAGCTCAAGAGGTGTATTAGGTAAAGCATTTTTGTAAAAGACATTTTGGTGGAAAAAAAAAAAAAAAGCATTCACAGCTGTTTGAGAAATTTTTAGCTTTGTGGACAAAAACCCGACAGTGTGATTGTATCATTGACCTAAGTGAACTTAAAACATGTTTTTCCTTTTTTTTTTTAAATTACACCTACAACTTTATATAAAATAATACATCTTCCACCAATATATCAAATAAGGAAGAATTGAAAATAAATCTCAATTGGAGAATTAATTAAAGAATGAGACATGCCATATGTAAGTTCAATTGTATATGTGGAAGTTCAGTTAAATATAACATTGAAGCTCAGTTGCATTTTATGAAAGGTCCCATTCTACAATTAATTTTTTAATGGAAGGCTTATCCCAAATTCTTTCATAAAATAATATATATGTATTATTTAAATATCTAAATATTTTTCTTTATTTCATTTTTTTATGATTTTATTTTTCTTTAATTCTATCAAAATATATAAAATAATATATATATGCATTACTTAATGAATTTTATGTCATTTTTAGTAATTTTCTATCAAAAAAATCATTTCTCCAACATTTATCCAAAAAAAATTTCATTTTAACAAAAAAATTACTTCTTCAATGTTTATTTAAATATAAATATGATTTTTTTAAAATACATTTTAAACAAAACTTACTTATCTTAACGTTTTTACTTTTACGTTTAAACAGTTTATACAATCGGACTAAGAGTAAAAACTGCTAAAAAGACTATAAATTGCTATTGCAAGAGCATTGGAGTCCTTTCAAGTCACTCAAGTCCCATCCAAGGGAGTCTAATCCTTTGATAGGCATAATCTTTTTTGTTTTCCTTTTGTTTTTTTGGGATGCATTTGATCGGCACAATCCTTTTAAAAAATAAAAATACAAATTTAATTTTTGTATGACAATATTAAAAAATTAGGCTAATTATACCGATTACAGATTGTTATAAAATGAACTTTATATTTTATGTTGAACACTAGTAATAGTGATATTAATAATATTAATAACAAAAACTTAATAAATATTTTACCCAAAAAAATAATAAATCTCATATGAAAAATTCCCTTGATAATTATTTATGCTTCCCACAACCAATCACATTAGTCATTTGCATAAATAGATCTTGTGAAATGGCATAAGGCAAGGTTCACGGACCTTGTTTTTAGGACTCTAGAGGCTTTTGATTACATCAAAGAGGGTTTTATAATAATCAAATTAAATATGTGGACTTAAATTTTTTTCTATTTATATCCATTGAATTTCCCCCCATTTTTAAGTATCATTTATTAAAACCAAAGCAAAGAATCCCATTTTTATACGATTTTTTGGAATTAATATTTATTTGAGTATAATCAAGTCAAAACTAGAAATGGTTCTTTTTGTTATAAAATGAGAGAATCTGAAAGTAGAATAAAAGAATAGTAGAAGGAGAAATTGAAAACAGAAGCAATAAAACATATCTCATTCACATGTATTTTCTATGTAAGCACTAAATTCTTCCGAAAATTAAGATATCATAAACGTAGAAATGTTATAAAGGCATTGAAAGTTATAGTTTTTAATCATAAAATGAAATCTTAATGGTCAGTCAGGTTAAATACATCCACAACTATAATCTTTTTAACACTTTTAAAGTATTCTTTTCTATTTATAAGATTTAAACCTTCAGTCTCATTCAAAGAACAATCAAATTCTTTTCACTAGATTCAAGAATCATTGTTAATTCAACCCCACTTGATTTTTGATATTTTTATAGTAATATGATAATGGATAAAGGATGATAAATCGTTAGTACTAATATATATTTTTTTAAAAAATTTCACTACTTTAAAATTAAAGAATCAGAATGTAGATTTAAAATATAATAATAATAGTTGGTAGTCATAAACCTGTAAAATAATTACATTCCATAATTGTGGTGTTAGCTGTTCTGCCTGGTAATTATAAAATAAAAGCATTTTATTTCTAAGAAAAGAGCTAGTGGCAACCTTTTCTTGTCTTTTTCACACAACATGAAGGATGTGCATATATGACCAAAGAGAGAAGATTAGAAAAAACGTACGTGAGCTAACTAGGAAGCTTCATGATTTTATTTTTGGGAAATTTAGTGTTAGGTCCCAAATAAACAAGTTATTTAAGGAATGATACTATGGAAGAAAATATTTAATGAGAGGTCCCAATTGACAATATGAGGTCATTGTTTTAACAACATTATGCGCTGTGTTGACAACACCTCAAGTTGTCAATAGGACCTTTCATTAAATATTTTTATCCATAGGATCATTCCTTAAATAATTTACTTATTTAGGACCTAAAACTAAATTTCTCTATTTTATTTTATTTTATTTACTTCTTTATTGCATTGAAGCTTCTTGATTTTTAGCGGTCTTTCATGATTTTGTTAGGCAGACCTACTACTGCTACTATTATTATAAAACATTTTTTTTAAAAAACAAGTCTTTAATGTGTTTTATGCTACTTTTCAATTTTAATATAAACGCCACCAAACTCTTTAAAAGGATAAATGAAGTGAAATAAATTACTTTAAATTATTTATATTTTTTTGCTGTTCTATAAACCAATTTGTTTGTTCTGTAAATTGATATTATTACTATATAAATTAATGATACATATAATTATTTTTAAGCAATATATTTAGCCACCTCAATTTATTAAAAAAGTCAACTGGATTTTATGTTAATGAACATGTAGTATTTGATTTTTTTTCTAAATGTATCCATCCATTATAATTTTTATCTTTTTACAAAGACATACGAATTTATTTTATTAGAAGCAACTTATAAGTTAATAAGTATATTTAAAACATTTTTAAGGGAATTAATTGACGGATTATTCCACCGCGATTTCAAAAGTTCTATTATTTTCATTAAAAAAATTGCTGCCCTTTCCTTTTTTTTTTTTTATGTTGCCCTCAATTTATCTTTCTTTCTTTTTTTAGTCGAAACCCTCAATTTATCTTTCGTTAAATATCACTTCCTCAAATTTATCTTCATATGATCCACAAGTTTGCCACACACATAACATGATTTATTTTTTAAATAAGATAAAACATTCTCAATATAACATATAATTAATAAAAAATTAAAACATAGGCTAAAATAAAAACAAAGGTTAGGACTAACGTGATTATATTATATTGACGCTGACATACTGATATTCTGATTAATGCTTACATACAATGATAATTTATTAATATTAACCATTAATTTTGATACTAAAAGAGAATGGATGTCCAGATTTTATGTGATGTATAAAACAGTAAATACCAATAATGGTGAAATCATAATAAATCCTAAAATTTAGAAATTTAAATTTTAAAAATTAAATGAGTTACTTAATTAATATTATGTATCAGTTTATAATTTGATATATTAATTTAAAAAATGATAAATATTCATTGACATTTCTTTAATTTGAAAAAAACATGGAAGGCAGTATTGTTAAAAAAATTAAAAAATATAACATTATGAGCGCAATCGACCGGGAGATTACAGCTTTGCCGCATTAGAAAAAAGGGTTTGGTCGGGAAAGTTTTAGTAACAAGTATCGCTCACACACAAGTTATTAAAATTTCATTTTAGATTTAAAATTTTAAAATGGTGCATTTCATCTCAAAAATTAAAATTATTAATATTAATTATTAAAGTTGATTAAAATTTTTATTGAGAAACAACAGTTAAAATTAATATTTTTAACAGTGGAGTTGAAAATACCTTATTTTAAAATTCTTCAATTCAGAATAAATCGGGTAACTTAGTGTTACAGTGAATATTCGCAAAAACTCCGCGCTTCGGAAACTGATCATAAGAGCAGTTAAAACTTGAACATAAATGTAACAATAGAAAGAAGTTCTTGCAGTTGCAGGCTCGCGTCGCGTGGCTTTTGTTTCAGAATTTGCATAATTTGAAAATCGTATGGTGGTGGTGAGCTAGAGGAAAAAGCCCCGCGAGTAGCTATGAGCTCCGAACAAGCTCCTCCTTCATCTGCTTCTTCAGCTCCGACTCCAATTCCACCTCCTTCATCTCCTTCTTACCATCTCTGCAAGGGCGTCAACGGCCTTGAGAAGGTCCTCCTTCGTGAGTCCCGAGGCAGCTCCGCTGAGGTCCTTTTTCTCTTCCATTTTCTTGTCAATTCGTTTATTCTATCTATCGATGTTTGTCTGTTTCTGTAAATATCTGCATCTGCTCAATTTCTTGTCTGATTTGTACTGATCCGATGCTTGATTTTGCTTTCTTGGTCTGGATTTGTGCTTTCCTTCCGATTCCTGACTACATGTTATCATTTTTTGGTTTCTGGATGCCGTATTCAGTCCAATTTTGTGAGCTTCTCAGTCGGAGTGTGCCGATCAATTAGGATTAGGATTTCCCTGTGATACCTGTCATTATATTTGGACAACTTCTGATGAAATGTTAACTGTGGCGGCATTTTTATTTCATTGACTGTGGTTTTCAGGTGTACTTATATGGTGCTCATGTGACTTCTTGGAAGAATGACCACGGCGAGGAGTTGCTTTTCCTCAGTAGTAAGGTCAGTACTTGACTCGATAGTTTTATATTTCTTCACTTAGCATATAAACTGTTGCTGATCATAATCTTATACTTTAGATCTCACCATTTGAGTGAGGATTTGACAATTCCATTTTCCCTTCTTATGAGCGTCTTCAGAGTATAAGATGAAACGGCTTTTCATATAATATTCAATGGCTACGAGATTATCAAATGCTGTCATCTCTTGATGCAAACACGATCATCCCATTTCAAATAATCTTTGCATAGATCTTAATTTCTGAACATCCTCTTGCATTTACATCTCAAATTAGGAGTTGATGATATGATACATGCCATGCATGAAGGCAGTTAGCATTTCATCTGATCATTTTTTTTTGAAAAAAAAATGGAGGTTTTGACTGAGCTTTCTTCAATTTTCATGATAAAAATTTATTGCAATTATTCTAAGAGATTGTATTAGTGGTTTTTAACTTCAGGAATTCCTTGAAGGATATGAATTCGATGTGCGAGCATTTTTCCATGGTGGTGTTTTTTCCTCAGTTCCTTTTCTGTTTTTGTTCGTTCACTTTCTATTTCACACCCTCTTCTTTTGTGTTTCCCCACTTCTTTTAAATGCTTGTTATTCTAAATGTTCTTATTTGGCTTGAATGGTAGCATTCTAACTTTCTTCTTCAAATGCCTTTTATCCATTTTGTGCAAATATATATAACGATATCGATTGTATGTATTTGCGTCCTTCCTACTTAATGTGTGATATAGAACTATGCACTTGAACTTTAATATTCTGTTTGTTGTCTAAGCATATTGAGCAATTTTGTGGGATGTGGAGCCACTAGATCTATAAACTGTGTGCTAATATCCAGAAAAATGTCTCTTTGACTGGCATCTAAGATAAATTACCTCTATTGGAAATCATTTAACTTGTATCTCCTGATGGAGTGTTATCTTGTCCCTTTACAGGCTATTTTTAAGCCTCCAAAGGCAATTCGAGGAGGGATTCCGATATGCTTTCCTCAAGTAAGTGCTTCTTTGAGATATATAGTCTCCATAATTGTATTTGTTGTGTCAATGTCATTTGGGAAAGGAGAAAAAGTGGACGGGTAGAAAAGTGGTGAAAGAGAGGAAATGCAGTTTTAAGTTTTAATATATTTGTAAACATACAACTTAAGCTCTGACATACATTAGACGATTCTGTTATATAGATAAGTTCCTGATGATCATGATTTTATTTTTGGGAAATTTATGGATAACCCCCAGTAGGATGCCTGGTTGATCAAATTCCTGGAATAATGTTGAAATCACTATCTCTGAAATTATGTTGAAATCTTTAATAGCTATTAGGGCAATTCAAAGTCCTAGTTTCTAATCTGAATCTAGAGATAATAGTTCTGTAAAGTCCTTTCTTAAATATTAGATTTCTAATCACGTTTTCAAGGAAATTTGCACTGTAATTGCAGTTTGGAAGCCATGGTACACTAGAACAGCATGGATTTGCTAGAAACCGGTTTTGGGCCATTGACAATGATCCTCCTCCTTTCCCAACAAATACCTCCAGCAAAGCTTTTGTTGATTTGATCCTTAAACCCTCTGAAGAAGATGCAAAGATCTGGCCTCACAGGTATATATGGAGAGTTGAGACTTGCAACACTATGTTTACTTTTTTGATAACATGCTTTCTTACTTCTTTTCTTAACTTTTCACTATTTGGATTTCTAATTCCTAGTCTTTCTGATACTATATCCTTTTCTGTTTGGATTTAGTTTCGAATTCCGTCTTAGGGTAGCCCTTGGACCAGGAGGAGACCTGCTGTTAACATCTCGAATTAGGAATACAAATCCTGATGGGAAGCCATTTTCATTCACATTTGCTTATCATACATATTTCTCTGTGTCAGACATCAGGTAGGTAAAGTTCTTGAAACAATTTTTTACTCACTCTTTAGTATTGCTGTTTTTAATTTAGCATGTCAAATTTTGCAATTCACTCTTTGCCACCTTGTTCAGGCTGCTTCTGTAGAAAGATTGTTTATGAATATTGTATTGAAACTTATTGGAGTGTAAACCTGTAATTCTTAGTTATTATAGGTGTTCATATTGTAGGTCCAAGTGCTTGTCTTGTCCAACTTCTATTCCAACAGTGAATTTTAGGATATAAATTGAGTTCAACCACTATCTTACAAGTCTTGGCAGGGGGGATTAGGTGGGTTACATCTAATGGGTGCCTGATTAAAACTCCCAGTACTTTGTTCTTGTGTCTTGGGATGAAGTAACTTTCAGTCAAGAGCTAAATAGGATCAGTATAGTAAAAAGGTGAAGAAAACTGTATCATTTCCTTGGTGTAGTTGAGCAATTTTTTTAGATCTGTTGCAGGTTTAAAATGGAAAATTTTGTTAAGGAATTTCTAAAGCTGTTTTTGGTTTCAACTTGTCATATTCTTTGTTAAATGAAGATCTTTTGTTTGGATATGCGTACTTTGAAATTTTGTTGATGTCAAAATAATTTGCGATTGCCTCTTCTGGGATTGAATTTGGGGCATTCAAATCCTATATCTCTGTCAATGTAAATTTTCTGTATGATACTTGAACAAAAATGTTCCCTATATATTTTGAAATATTCAAGCAGGCTATTGTTAATTTATCAAAATTTACCTGTTATAAATTTTATTTGATTCTTAATGTATATGCTTTTGTTTTGTTTTTCATACTAATCTTATCTAAGTACTCTTCATATGTTTACTTTCTTTTTAATCTAAGGAATAGATATATTTGTGGGTAGTAGTTGACTTGCTTCTCACTAGTTCATTTGCTTGTATACAGTGAAGTTCGGGTTGAGGGATTAGAGACTCTGGATTATCTTGACAACTTGCAGAACAAGGAGCGTTTTACTGAACAGGGGGATGCTTTAACGTTTGAGTCTGAAGTAAGTTGTTTTCTCCCCTTCTGCAAAGATGAAAAGATGCAAAAATCAATTCTGTTTAGTGTTGATCACCCTCGGAGCCAACTACCTATGACCTGGGAGCTGATTGCAGCAATTTTGTCTCGATTATTTTTCCCCATTGATTTACCTTTCTTATCGTATGTGGTATTCTTTTCTCAACCATTGCTCATTTCCCATGTTTGCACAGCTCATGCCTTCCATTCCATGTTTGGCCATTGGCTGCAGCCATGGATCTGAATGTATTAAGTACATTTATGTAGCACTAAAAAAAACGAAGTACATTTATGTAGTAAGTTTTGATTTAATGGTTTTTCTTGGCATGATAGGTGGACAAGATATATCTCAGCACTCCCACAAAGATTGCAATTCTTGATCATGAGAAAAAAAGAACATTTGTACTACGTAAAGATGGGCTTCCTGATGCTGGTGAGTATTATCAAGTTCATCTTTGTTAATAGAGAAAAAAAACCAGAAAGTAATGGGAATGAGATCATTTACTTACTAAACAAGGCTTCTTGTATATGTATTTATAACCATTAATTAGGTCTAGCACACTGGCCTTGCAACTAGCAAAAGTCCAAATCATGAGTATTGGCACACTTATTTTAACATGCATATATCATTCTATCTTCTCCAGGATTGTCTTATTTAGGATTATTTTAGATTTTATTATAATTCATATCACCTTTTAAGATCTAATGGATTTTGATTAGATTTTATTATTTTAAATAATTATACCTACAGTTCTTAAATAGTCCTAAGCTCTCCTCAATTGTTAGGCCTTTTTGATGATTTGACTTTAAGAATTTTTGTGTTCACTCTCCTCCTCAATTTCTAGCGGGATAAAGGCTTTGTTGTTGTTGTTGGTGTCTCTTCCTCAATTTCGTCTTGTTCTTCCTCCTTTCCCCCTCCCCCTCCCCCTCCCCCTCCCCCTCCCCTGTTTCAATTAGCTAGCCTAGCCTCCTTTTGACTAAAACACTTATTTAACCTAGCTATAGCATATTTATACTGTTCAAACAACTTTGTAGCCCAATTTAATTGTATTTATAAAATTTACTGGTCGGTGATTTCTACTGTAGAAATATTTATATTTGGAGAATCAACAACACTGTTATATGATGGGGCAACAGAGAATTTGAAGAGCTCAGTTGGGAAAAAATAATGAGTTGGAATTGAGAGAAATTTTAAAAATTTTGATAAGATTTGGGGGCTTTCACTTTATATATAAAATTAAAACTGTAGGATGATTTTTTTTTTTTGCTGACAGAACCAACCTCAGGGTATTGGAATATAAACTCTCCAGCCACAGAACAAGAAAGTGAAAATAACTTGAATTACATGGTTGTAAACTGTATTTGGCCTGTTAATTTATACCCGTGTATGATTTTATTCCAACTCTTAAAATATTTTGATCCTCAAAAGGTGGTATTACTGTCATTCAAGTACTTCACATGGGTGAAATCATACCCTGATGTTGCCCAGGAGATATAAAAAAGCCAATACCAAATTGTTGCAGGCACCATCTTTTGATTACCATAATAGGGCATTTTGAATATTTTGCTGTAATTCATAGATATGTAAATAGATAAGGATGCAATGAAAGATTTAATTATCCTAGTAAAGCATCACTTAGAGGAATTTTCTGCTTTTCATCATCTCTGAAATATTGCTTTCAAGCGTAACACTGATGACATAAGCTAAGTGATGCCATATTTACTAGTTAAACTTAATACAGTATGATGCCATGATTTGAAATGTTGATTGAGTTGTAATTTTATGAAGTGAGGTTTTGAAATGCGATCCCTGAAAAACTTGGTAGCATCTGAAGAACAAAACTGATAGCTTCATTTGACACAACTTAACATCTGTCTACCATTTATAACCTTTGCGGCATACAAAGTCCCATATCGGGTAGTATGAGTTGCTTGATTTGGTGCTTAAGCCTTTGGCTCTCCCTCCCCAAAAGCTAGCTTTTAGAGTACAGTTCCCCAAGTTGCTTGGGTACCTATCAATGGTATCAGAGTGTGGTCGATGCAACGGAAAGGGCTAGTTGCGGAGGGACTGACTGTAAGAAGGCGAGTGAAGCACCGTAGAGTAGGGCCGCCGGGACGTCGGCTTTTCGGCGAAGGTGTATTGATATGCAAAGTCCCACATCCGGTAGTATGGGCTGCTTGATTGAGTACTTAAGCCTTTAGCTTTCCTTCCTCAACAGCTAGCTTTTGGGGTAGGGTTCTCTAAGTTGCTTGGGTACCTATCACAATTGAATTGTATGCCCCCACAGCTGAGAATTGTAATTATAAAAATATGGTTTGCCTTTTAGAGTCGGATGTTTGAAATTGTTTTCACTACAGTGGCTGTTGATATAACCAACCCTCTCTCTTACGCTCATGCACACTCATTATTCGTCTATGCAGTGGTATGGAACCCCTGGGATAAGAAAGCAAAGGCTATGGCAGATTTTGCGGATGATGAGTATAAGCATATGCTTTGTGTGGAGGCTGCTGCTGTTGAAAAATCTATCACTTTAAAACCTGGTGAAGAATGGAGAGGGAGACTAGAGCTCTCAGCTGTTCCCTCTAGTTATTGTAGTGGGCAACTGGATCCTCAGCGAGTTCTTCAGGGAATCTGAAAGATCCATTACTTTGTCCTATACGGGTAATCATGGTTGATTGATAAATTTCAAAATTGTTGCTTAACGTACAATATTAATGAATCACAGAAGCTTTAGCTGGACATTGCCCTGCCGTGGAAATTCTAAATGTATATAGAGGAGAAACTCTGATTTCAATTATCTGTCTTCCTTGTTTGACATGGTTCTTTATTATAATGAAGCTATAAACAAAAATTTGGAAACATAATTTCATAACGCTGGTGTGTTTTCATGGAATTCTAAATTTATCAGCTGTTTAAGATGATGGAAATTTTACTGTATGGTCCCTCATTAATGAAGATTATGCATATCTATCCAACATTTTACTCTGGAATTTGGCTCTCGTTAGACAATGGAGTGGTCTTCAGTTGCTTCTTGTGAGATAGTGGTCTTCAGATTCATTTCTGCACTTTCATATTTGGAATTTGATATCTGATTCGTCAGCAACTGATGTATTATTTACTCTGGTTTCAATGGGATTGCTCACTTTTCAAACACCCCCCCCCCAAAAAAAAGGAAAAGATGAGAAAAGAGGATTTCTCACTGCTCAGCTGTCCTTTCGGTGTGCACATGCTGATTCGTTGGACTGATTCTGCAGGTATCCTGTCGGGACACGGATGGATCACGGCAGGAAATTGTCTCCCGGTACTCACCCCCTTCATGTTCGATTTCAACCTGTGTTGCACGGATAAACAAATGGTGAATAGCATTTTGTTAGTTAATATTTTGCCTGTAATGGAATGACTAGTTTGGTCATGGCGAACAGAAACTGAAACAGCATTCAAAAGAATTGTCCTCAGTTATTTTGTCATGGCAGATTGAAATTACAGCCTAAATTCAACAGATTTTCATGTTGAATTCAATGGTGCAGAGGGATTACTTTTTTTGAATCCGCTTAGTTTGGGTTTGGGACCCCACGTAAATTGTTTATTTCTACATGTCCTAGGCTACTGTATTCTTCCTTGAAACATATAATACATAGGGGTTTGTACAAGAGAACTGTTGACTGGTTATATATGAACTATTTATGTGTTGTATTGTTATTACATCTCTCTTTTGTTGTTTTTCCTGTTTTTACAGATTTTAGTCGCAATTAAAAAGATTGATATTTATATTTTAACATGTTCCTCTGTTGTTTAATATAAGATTCATTTTAACAAAAAAAATTGAATTACAAAATGGGTTTTGTATTAAGAACTGACGGAGAATTATAAACTATAAAAGTGTTACCAATATCATACACTCAACGTATTGAGTATGATTAGGAATGAATGTAAGATCATTGGATGTAGTGTAATTTAAGGAAGGCCTATCATTGTTTACAGATGGCAAAAAGAACATATATACTCTTTTAATCCTTAATGTATAACCTTTGTAATTGATTTAATTAGATAAAAGAAGTTGGTTAAATTGTGTAATTATAATAAATGTATTTTCTAAAATATTTAGTTTTAACTATTGTTATAAAAGAAAAATCAATCACCTTATTGAGAGTATGCACTAATAACCTAAGGCTACCAATGAGATTGATCCCACAATTTCCTAGTTACACGATAGCTCTCGTACTGCTAGATTATAAAGTCATTGGCTAGTTCACGTGATGTTAATATCTTTTAAGACTAGTTGAATTCAATGTTACGTGTACATGAAGAAAATGAAGTATTAATTTTTTCCTCTAATTTTTATTGATTGATGATCATAAGAGTTAAGCCATCTTCTCATTGTCTTTTGCTAGCATTATTCAATCATCAATCAATCAATTTATGTTCAGTCAATAAAGATTGTTTTAATTTGTAAGGAATCAGTTCGTGCGAGTTCAAATCTTACTGCTGATATGATGATATTTTCTGTAAGTATCTCTGAAAGCATTTTATGAGCCTAAAGTTATGCGCTAACCTTGATGATTCCCGAGATCCAATCACCTGAACTTACTAAAAAGAGTTATGTTTCCTCATTTTTGTGAAAGTTACCCACTTACCCTTTGTGATCTCAAATTTCTCTTTGAACCCTGCAGATGATAGATAAGTTTGTATTCTTGAAAGTTCAATCAAGTCAGAACCAGACTGAACGGTAATCATATTATGGGAAGAGAAAAACATTGAACTATCTTCTCTTCAGGAAAACAAGGTCGCATGAGTTGAACATGACTGGAAAAAAACCGCAATACATCATACCGCTACTTGATGTCAAAATCCCACATCAGAGAGGTTCGGAAGGATGCTGGGCTATATAAGCTGACGCGCTGCACGTCCTCATGAGAGCTCTTATGTGGAGAAAGGGTAATGGATACTTTCCTCCGTGGGGCCGGTCCAAGGTGGATGGACATGGTGGCGCGGTGAGATTTGCCACGTGGATCGCTGCGCACTCCTCTAAGAGCTCTTTTGGGAGAAAGTAATGGCCCCGTGATATTGAGGAAGGCTTTACTTCCAGGGAACATTTGAAGTGACTGGACAGCTTCTCCATTTGGGGCTTGTAACATCCTTTTTTTTTTAAAAAAAAAAAATGTTACAGGGCTTAACTGGATGAGGCAAATTCCTCCTCATGCAGATTGTACTATAGATTGCTCTGTTATTTACTGAGGATCTAAGCCATGAACAATTGCACATGATCAATGGATCTGTCACAACGGGAATTACTATAGGGTCGTCAAGGATGGAACTTTAATCGTCCAAAAAATCAATAACAATTGATGTACATGCAATAAAAAGGTAAAACGTAGGAGATAACAATAAGGGTTATACTGCTCATTTGTAATCAAGACTTCTTGGTAATTAAATTTAGTTCTTCAAACCACCTGAAGGTAACCCCCCATTTTTCCTTTTATTTTTTTTCCTTTTTTTAAATGGAGCTTTTTATATCAAAAATCGTTTTCAAGGGAATTATTATGAGACCCCAAAGAAGGGATTTAAATTTTAAAGTCTCAATGACGAAAGAGAAATATAAATATGTTGTTATTTTTTTACACTAGAGCTCGACATTGCATTCTACTTGGCTATTTTTTTAACTTTTATTCCCTCATTGTTTTCTCAGTCACTGAAATAGGGAAAAAGATAAAATATAGGAGTATACACATTTTCCCCCTCCCACAATGTTTTCTTCTGCACTCGAACCAAAGGAAACCAAAAGGATCCAAAAACTTTTCACAATGCTTCTTCGCAAACATGTTCATGAGGTTTTCCCAATCCCATTATCATGAGCGGCATTACTATTGGATCTCAAGCTGCTCGCCTCATCTGAATGTGGATAACTGTAAACAACATGAATAATAAGATCAGTCAACATTAAGCATAGAAACTAAAGCGAGAATGCAGACATGAGGTAAAACCAAATTCAAATTTAGGCCAACATACTTACACTGCCACAGCATTCACAATGATCCGACCACCAGCATGGAAAATCTGCTTCTCCTCAACATTAACAGTGGGCTTAGGCAGCTCACAGGAGACAGGACACCGAGAATCTTGTGTAACAATCAGCAAGCACCACCTAAATGCCTTATAATGCAGAACCTATTCTTAGAAAGGAAAAAAAATTCAGAATCAACTTCAGGGGCAAACCGAAAGGAATCGGGAACGTCCACCACGTTAAAAGTGCTTTTTTGTTGCGAATATCATAGGAAATCAATCGCATGTTGAAATTATCATAAATGTAAAGAGTCCCATCATCCACAGCAGTGGTGCAGCAAAGCAACCATGTTGAAGGGTAAGGTGAGTCCTCAAGATAAACAGTCCAGGTGCCATTCTCGCAATCTAGTTGATACCAATACAGACAACAAGTGTGTCCGGGGATAAACAAGTAGCAAAAACTGGGAAACCGCCTGACTTACCAGGTGGCGTGATCTTTCTTACTTGTTTGCTGTCCTTAACATTGACAGCATAACCCCAAGAATCCTGAGGACCGTCATTAGAGGGATTTCCAATAAGAATATACAGCCACTGATCGTCCACCACAGCGATTGACAAGAACTGATTAGGAATGGTAAAGTATAGCAAGTCCTCCAACCATCTTTTGGATTACAGGTGTCTAGAAAATGTATCATATCGGAGCCCACATTGCAGAGATAATACGGCCAACCACCCCCATAAACGATCCGGCCGATCACATAAATGCAGGAACCAATCACTTGGCAGTTGGTACTCCAAAGGGCAGGACCTTGGTTACTCAGTAGACTTGCATCCTCAAAGACCAGCGTCAATTCAACACCATTACCACTTTCTCTTTCTTCGATCAAAAACCAATCGTTTGTTGAACCGCGATTAAAGGGTCTGAAGTAATTGAACCTTTTTCATGTTCTCCCAACTTGACAAGGTGAACATAAATCAACTTCTCCATCCCTTTCCCTGTTCTTCTCTGTTGATGATGATGATGATGATGAGGCTGGGACAGTTATAGCAATTAAGCCAAATAAAAGGGACTAAATTATGAAAGAAAGAATTAACAGGAAAAAATCAATCTTATAATAAATGTTCAACCTGATTCAGCATTAGAAGAATTTACCTTGATAAGCCGCGAGTTCAACTGACAACTCATTTGCAGAGGTAGTGATTGATTGAGGTTTTTTGGAGGGGATGTTAGGACAAGGAAGGGGAGGGTTGGTGTAAGTGTTTTGGTTCAAAAAAAATTGGATGGAGGGATGTGAGGTTAAAATTTTAGGAAATTTGCAATTAAGTCCCAAATAAGAGAATTAATAAATAAAAGGTCTCAAAGATTCATAAAATTATCATAAGATCCCAGGAGTAGCTGTTGATGTTGTCATTAACAACATTACCAACCTTCATTAACAACATCGACATTACTCCTAAGACCTTATGGTAATTTTGTGAATCTTTAAGATTTTTTGTTTATTAATTCTTCTATTTGGGATTTGATTATAAATTTCCCTAAAAGTCATTGCGTTATGGAAACCACGTAATCATTTTTAAACAAGGAGATGAGGGAGGCTGAAAAATTCCTTGGTGAGAAACAAGATCCTCCATATTAAATTTGCATTTTGGCCCAAAAAAAATTGAATTACGGAGAAGAAGAAAGAATAGGATCAAATAGTTAATGCTATTATTGATTCACCTATTCACATGCTATCTAGCTGGCATGCAAATCCTGTAAAGTTGAGGGGTTTTGATAATTCCACAAAAACTTTTTTAAAGCTTTAACAATTAATATTTTGACCTGTCATACCCATTTTTAGTCTCTTGCAACATTTAGCTCTAATATTTTAATAAGTAACAATAAGGAATGTTATATATAAACCATTATATGAGAATGACTAAAGTTATCAGAATGTCAACTCAAATACGTGCGCACTTCGTATATGTATTAATATTATTTCTTCAGTTTGTATTAATTCATATTAACATATTATCACTATCATCTAACTGTTTTTCATATAATTTATATGAAAATCAAATTAATTTACTACTCACGCTGGCTAAATTAAACAACATATATATCAACTTGTCATTTTTGTGGAATTTTCATGTTTATATATTTATATAAAATTTTTGACTTTTGGAATTGTTATTAACAACTATAATAATGTTAAATTTACAAAACATGAATTTTAAACAATAAACTTATTAATTAGCTTGCTAGTTAATGGTAAGTTTGGACTTGTCGTATGCAAATGATGAGTATTTTAACCTTCGTAAAAGGTTCAAAACACGAGATGCAAGAGTTTAATATAGGAGATGACAAAACGTAAGTAAATATATAATTATTGCGAAGAAGAATTAATGAATACGTTGAAACTTGAAAGAGGGTGGATAATTAATTAACATAAACTCTCTTATGTATCCATGTGATGATCCTATAGAGGAAGGTCCCACTAGCCCATAGGAATAAGGCGGCCCAATAATCAGCCACCTACAATTACATCATCGTCATTATTGTTATTGGACTCGTTTAGTAACACGGTAAAGAAGTACTTTTCACAAGTCAATTACATCTCTTTAAAACTTGGTAAAAAGAAATTGTAAATTAGGTAATGACAAAATTAGGCAATGAAGGTATAGTTTGCATGTTGATCATAATAAGCATCACATCACCAATGTGATGTGGTTTATAAGTAGTTCTCTCTTTTAATAGGCTTCTGGGTTTTCTCTGTAGGCTCTTATGATAATCACATTGTGATCCATATATGTTCATGGAGAGGGCTGGCTATGCTCGGAGAGGGTTTTGACAGAGAAGAGGTTAAGTGTTACGATGGAAGTCAACGTGTAGATTGAAAAGACTCCCCTTTGCACTTGTACTTATGATCATCACACATACCTTTTCCTACCTTGAGAGATAAATCAGTGATTTTCGTTATGGTGGCTTCTATATATCAACCTCGTGTCATAGAATCACGGGAGAACCAGACTGTCTCTGCACTGATGAAGCAGACTTTGGATATATAGATATATACATATATGTATAAAATAATGTGTTTCCTGAATCATCTCCGCTTGTTGAGCTTTGAAAATGTTGTATTGATTTGTCGTCATATAGAATATATGAGCTTGTGGGATCTATAAATAGAGAGCAAACGCATGCCTGTAGTACTGAATCATCATCATCATCAATCATCCATTATTAACACGCGATAATGGAAGCTGCTAGGTTGGTTGTGGTGTTCTCCTGTGTGGTTCTGCTGATAAGTGGGAGCTGTTCAGGTCAGCTGAGTAAGGGATTCTACAGCAAAACATGCCCTAATCTGGAGCAGTATGTTCGTTCTGCTGTTTCCACCAAGTTCCAACAGACCTTCGTCACTGTTCCTGGCACTCTCAGACTCTTCTTCCACGATTGCTTCGTTCGAGTCTGTACTCTCTCTCTATATATATACACATATATTCACCCACGTTTTAATTAATTATATATATATATATACTGACAAACACACACACACACACACACACAAGCAGGGATGTGATGCGTCGGTGTTGCTGGCGAATAAGAACGCGGAGAAGGATCATCCAGATGATCTGTCACTCGCCGGAGATGGGTTCGACACTGTGATCAAAACCAAGGCTGCCGTCGACAGGGATCCACAGTGCCGTAACAAAGTCTCTTGTGCCGACATTCTTGCTCTCGCTACCAGGGATGTCATCAACTTGGTACTCTCTCTCTCGTATATTTTAAATCTACTTTAGCCATAGCTCCATTTTAATTACTTTGATGGTGGTCACGTCTTCTTGACTTCTTGTTCATCTGGATCTAACCTTATATATAATTATTATTACAAAATAATTTAACCAATCATGTTCATCCATTCATGTGCCAATATATGCACGTCAACTTACCTGGCAAAAATGAACGTCGTTTTATATTGGGCTTATGTAGAAAAACTTATTTACTCTCAAAAGTACGTTCAACAGTGTTTTTTCCACAAAATGAGATAATCTCATTCACATATTTACCTCGACTTGCATAAAATTACTTCTCTACCACGTTCCCAAACGGACACAATATCAATTGGTACCGCGTAAGTTTGAATAATAACTTCCCCCTCCACTTAACCTTCTCACGTTGGATTATGATTTTTCAATGGTTGAGATTTGATTCCATATAAAAATATTGTTATGATATTACATGTGATACAAATATGCAACTGTAAATTATTCACGTCAAACATTAATTTAACATTATAAGCTTACTTATAAATTTTTTACTATATATATTTCTTACGTGATAAATCTCAACTATTAGAACATGAAATTTTCATCCTCTTACCTTCCTATATATGTTTGCCGTCAAATGTTGGACAAGTAGTTCAAGACCTAATTTGATGGGAACTCAACAGCGTGGGATTAACAAGTCTCATACAACCAAACGCACAAATAGAGCCGATTTCAGTCTAAGGCTGGACCTGTGATTTAGAGATAAAAAGGGGTCAAGGCCGACCGGTTTAAACCTAACAATTTTTTTATTTTTATTTCAGAAACTCTTAGAAATAAATATTTTTAAATCAAACATTAATTTATTGTTTAAAAACTTGTCTCTGTCATTGATCAATTTACTTGTTATTCTTAAATTTTATTTATTTCTTTGTTTTTATTTTGATCAAACATTCTTCCCATTTTTTAGGTCAAACTTGTTTGATTATTTTCCACAAAAAGTAGCCTTTTCAAAAAAAAACAAAAAATAAGTGTTATTTTTTTGCATTAAATTTTTTTGATTGTCAATCTTATACCCATAAAAATCTAAAAATATGAAAAGAAAAAATATTACTGAAACATAAATTTTATTAACGCTTATCTTATGCATACATGTAATTTTTGAAACACATACATGTTTTTGCTCTTAGAATACTTATTCTTTCCAATTTTGTTTTCCTTATACAAACTAATTTTCAAAGGCCAAATAAAAAATTTATTGTTTTAACTTAATTTATTTGACAAAACAAAAATATGTTAAATCGACCAATGACCTACGGGCTGGCCCATCACTAATAAGCTTAGGCGTCTAGCTGCAAAATTGGGGAAGGAATACAAAACTTTATCCTACCATTTTATTTCTTGTATTGATAACATTTAGACATTCTTTTACCTTTCATTATAAATAATGTAACCACTGCTGGAAATAGTTTTTATCGGCAAGTGTTCAAATTTTTGTTGATAATATATTATTATATTAATATTATTTCTTTTAATTTAATTTTTATAATTTTCATGTCTTAAATTAAAAAATTTATTATTTTAAATTAAAAAACAACTTTTTTTATTAAGGGACTAAAAAGCCCTCAGGCAACCGAACCCACTAGTTTAAGAGTCGTGCTTCAAAATCAAACCATTTAACATTACGTGAGTTTAAATGGGATGACCCGTTTTTCCACCTCTAGGCGCACTAAAACATTTCAAACATGTTATTTTCCTCACTTCAATAGCTAACTTTTAGAATATGATTCACCGTTCAACAATCAAAGTATCCATCAAATTATGGAAGATCTTAACATTGATATCTTATTATGAAATTGATTAGCTATAGCTGCGAATGAATGATGGAAGAATAATATAATGTATGCAGGCTGGAGGACCTTTCTATGAAGTAGAACTAGGAAGGCGTGATGGGAGAATCTCCACGATCGCGAGTGTTCAACACAGTCTTCCTCAACCTTTCCACAATCTCGATCAGCTCAACTCTCAGTTCTCAAGGCGTGGTCTCTCTCAGACCGATCTCATCGCTCTCTCAGGAGCACACACATTAGGGTTCTCTCACTGCAGCCGCTTCTCCAAGAGGATCTACAACTTCAGCCCCTCGAACAGAATTGACCCTTCCCTCAACCTCCAATACGCTCTTCAGCTCAGGAACATGTGCCCCTTGAAGGTGGACCCCACCATCGCCATTAACATGGACCCTGTCACTACTCAGAAGTTCGATAACCAGTACTTCAAGAATCTGCAGAATGGGATGGGTCTGTTCTCTTCCGATCAGGTGCTCTTCACTGATCAGAGGTCTAGGGCTACTGTAAACTTGTTTGCATCTAATGAAGCTGCTTTTAACTCTGCCTTTGTTTCTGCCATTACCAAGCTGGGAAGGGTGGGTGTTAAAACTGGAAACCAGGGTGAAGTCAGGGTTGATTGCTCCAGAGTCAACTAGAGATTGAAGAGTAAAAGAGAACGTGCCATCGTGCTATGTCCTGCATGGATTTTTTTTCTTTATTTTTTCTTTTTGGGTTCTGTCGATCGGTTTTTATGGTGTATGTTTGTAATAACCACAATTCTTCATGATGATCTCTACCTGTGAAGAAATTGGTAAACAAATAAGAAATGATACCTTGGTTCTCTAATTCTACAGACTAAAATACAGTGACCCTAAGCTTTACATATTTGGTTCACATTGTATTTGTTTAGAAATACTTGACTCTCACCCAAAAGTACATTCAATAGTATTTTTCTGCAAAATAAGACAAGCTCATCCACATATTTACTTCAACTTGCGTAAAAGTACTCCTCTACCGCTTTCCCAAACAGACCCATTATTGCGTAGACATGCATATCCTTATTCTCCATATTCAAAATATAAGCTTTAGTCCAATTTTTAATACCAATATGAATATTTTGTTAAAAATTCTAAAACACTTAATTTTTTATTTGTAATTATGTTAAAAATATTTAAAATTATTAATTTTTCCTAATCTGGTTGTTGACTCTCTCTCTCCA
Organism: Vachellia pachyceras; assembly: GCA_025593235.1. Taxonomy (NCBI): domain Eukaryota; kingdom Viridiplantae; phylum Streptophyta; class Magnoliopsida; order Fabales; family Fabaceae; genus Vachellia; species Vachellia pachyceras. Next base: position 23,107 of record JANTPZ010150774.1, on the reverse strand, counting down.
ATTTAAAAAATTTTAAATCATTAAATATACCAAAAAATAACACTTTTTTTATATTATCTACAAGTATAAAAAGTTCCATATTAACTAGTACACATATACAAGACCTTTATCAAATCCAGCCTCATCCTCTCAACAAGTTCCTGAACATTGAGGTTGTAAGGTTTCCATTCCATGAAAAAACGGGGATCGTCCATGACGAAGCACTACTTTCTTATATTTTTAATATAAGAGCTAGTTAAGTTTTTTAGATATTAAGGAAGCTAAATAAATAATATATTTACCATTTTTTTAAACAAATTTATAAATAGATATGTAATCTGATGATAAGTATATTATACTTAAGCAATTTATTTAATATTTTAATTTTTTTAAAAAAGGTTAACTAGCTCTTGTGTTAATAATCGTAGCTAGATTAAGAGTCAGTTATTTTTTAAAAAAGATTATGGAAACTAAATATATTATTTAAAATTATTTATTTATCTATATTGTTATATTACATATCAATTTATGAGTCAAGTAAATTAGTTTTAAAAAAATAATAAATATAAATACTTCAAGATCATGTATTTAACTTCTTTAATCTTTTTAAAAAACTTAATTTACTTTTATATTAAAGACGAGGGTAAATATTAGATGTGGGAATGCGAGCTAGCCTGCCACCCAACGGGCTGCATTTCTACAGTTCGTCAACCCGCCGAAATATTTTTTTTAAAAAAACAAACTTCCATTTTTCCTTTTTTACACAATTTTTTATTAGATTACATAGTCACATGATTCTTTTCCACCAATAAATTTTCAATAATGACATTTTTTAAGTTTTAAAAAAATATAAGTATTAATGTTTTGTTATGATTTTAAATATAGTATTATCGAAAATCAATATGAACAAATAAGATATTTTATAATATTTTTTAATGTATTATGTATTATTTATCATATTTTATAAAAAAATATTGATATGAGAAAAGGTAAAAGAATATAAAATATGTTATTTTTAAATTTTTTAAAAAAAATGGGTTAGGCATGCCCATCTCTTTAGTAAATATGCAGCAATAACAGAAATTCAAGGGGAAAGCAACCTAACCAAGGAAAAGGCGTGAAAATGAAAATACCAATTACATAGATAAAGATTGGTAATTGGTATTTTCTTTCTTCTCTTTCATCTTTTCTACTTTTCATCTTTTCTACTTTTCTCTTTTCTATCAGGCAAAAATTAATGGCTTACCAAACATAAATCAATTTTTAAAATCAAGATTTTGTCTCTGAATCTATAAAAACTATTTTACAAAATCCATTCTTCAAAATCTAGATTTTACTTTAAAATTTATAAAAATTATTTTTAAAATAGGTTTTAAAGAAGCCCTTAAATCACCTGCTGTGGAAAAAAAAGAGTGAGAAAGGGTGGGCGTAGGCATTGACTTGGTAAAAAGCATGGGATTAAAAGCATACAAAGCAGCACAGTCACGTCGTTTTGTGCAGATAAGAATGACATTATGACGTTGTTGTTTCCGACAACTGACTATTTGCTTTATCCTCTCGGCTTCTGCACTTGTTGGTTTCATAATAGGTTAAGAAAATGATTTAACACATATCAAAATAAATATATAAAAGATATTTTATCTTGTAACATATAAATAAACAATAACTTTTCCCCCTCCTTACCTCAGTCCTCATCCTACTCCAAGTACTCTTCCTTTAAAGCTTTATCACGCCATCTTCTTCATCGCTCATTTCAAAAACTTCAATATAAAAGTGCAGTTATAGACAAATTCTTTGAGAAATCTTCGTATAAGCTGTGTCAAATCTTGACATTCTTTCTCAAGTTAACTTGAACTAAAAAAACTTGACTTTGGCTTATATATATATATATATATGGACTGTGCAGGTGCACTAGTAGGATTACATACGTACGTATGTACGTACGTTCGTGTGTATTCAAACCCTGCATTATATACTGAAATGGAACAGAGAATTATGGGTGGTCTGGCATACAAAATCCATTATTCAAGTAAAATAAGAATCGATATATCTAGGAAATCATAATTCAGGAACCACACAATAAAATCAGTTAGTCCATGAGGTGTAAGTGTAGAAATTAAGGATAGAAAGAGATCAGCATTAAAATTAAAACTGATCCTATGTAAGCTTTAAACCTTGACGAGAAAGCCATAGTGATGATGATGACTCCTTTCTTTCCTGTTCAAACGTGACACTAGAGCTGCTCATTGGTGTGGTTGGATCACTGCATTCTCCTCCTACTCTATCTGATTTAAAAGACCCACATAAATACAGGTTACTGCTTAACTCAACCACATGAGGCTTTGCTTTCTTCTTCTTCTGATAAGTCTCATTGTTGCTTCCTCCTATACTTAGTGTCAAGTCCAATTCTATTTCTTCATCAGTGTAGGCACTAGGCCCTGCTTCACATTCTCCTGTTAATGTGCCTTCTTCTTCTTCTTCTGCAGGCATTTCAAGATCAAAACCTCTTGTTGGTATTTTGGTGACTATTATGTCTTCTGCAGAGCAACTTCCACTACTTTTATCCCTTGAATACACATCTTCTTTCATACTATGAGGATGAGCTTGCAGATCTAAATCTATAGCCCCGTTTGGATGTCTTGTTGTTTGAAGTTGGCTCATGCCTTCTTCTCCATTTATGGGCTTCCATAGTTTCTTCTGTTTGATTTCCTTCTTTAGATCATCCATCAGCAACTTTTGCACTCTGTATACTCTGTGGAGCTCCTCAACCTGCATTTTTCCTTTTGTTAAGATATTGTTCATCCAAGTTATTCATAGGCTTTCACTTGAGAGTTTCAACTCTCTAGATTCAACTTTTTTTTTTATTATTGAGATATCACTATATCAAAAGGTTTTGTAGACTTGTCAATGAAGGTTGGCCTAGTAATGAGTTCAAGCCCTATAACCAATGTTAGGACTTTGTTAGTAGCAATCTGTAAGTGTCCTTGTAAACAATTTTTGAGCTCAGAAACACATCATGAACTTAATGAGTTTTAGGATCTAACTCACATAAACTTGATCAAAGAATTTTTTATCAACATGTACCTTTTAGTCTTGAAATATATCACTTACTAGCTAAGCAAACTACTAGAGATTCTGAGAATTCAAATTGAAACTAGCATCTCAGACAAATCCAAATTGTAGTTATAGTACTCATAATTGCTAAAAATTGAAAGCATTAAATCTTTAAGAGAAGTATTTTGACTTACAAAGTGTAGTCTAAAGAATGATAAAAAGCAAAGAATGAAAGAAAGGAGCATATTACACTGATCCTAACATCATTTTGGTAGAAGTAACATGAAAAGTAACAAAAAAACGAAAGCCTCAAAATTAAAAACGAAAAAAAAAAACCTAAATATGACCATGTATGTGTGATTTTGAGGATACCTGGTGTTTGAAGATGCCTTCATGCATATGCATTGTCTTTCTGATGAATTCTAGATTGTTCGTGTCAACCATTCTCTCCACGGAAAATTGCAGTCTCTTGGTTCCAATTTGATCACCCTTATTGTTGTTGTTGTTGTTGTTGCTGCTGCTGTTGTTGCTGCTGCTCAAACCTTTTTTCCGATCATTTTCCCACACATCCACACTCTTCAAACTTAAATTATTGTTGCTGTCTACTGAGGTTGCTGATAGAAGATTTACGGAATATTCAACTTTGGTCCCCATGCCTGAACAATAAAAATGCGGACTTGTTAAGCTCTTTACCAACATCATCACACTTTCAACTGTCCACTTTTTGATGCCAAATAGGTCTAAAGGGGAAAATTTACTTTTATGATACAAACGCTAGAAAAAGCGAAGTAGAATCCTTTCTCTGTTTTTCATGTTAATCTCTCAAGGGGTTATGATCTCGAATATCTACAATGTGAAACGTGAGAAGAGACTCTAGCTAACCAAAAGTTAAAGACTAATCAAGACTCAAAACTCAAATCCCACGAATATTAGGACCCAAACTAACAGACAATTATACCAAAAAGAGGGGTCCTATCACATATGTATGCCTTTCATCGTACTGTGTCTTGTGTTTCTTGGATGAGTAGAATCTGGAAATAACACATATTGGAAGTTGAAACTTGATTCCTTGAATAGGTCATAAGTAGGCTTGCGTCTCCAGCTTATCCTTGTTTCAGATAAAAAAGGAATGATACAAGGTTTGTCCTGTTGAATGAATGATTATCCAAAAGTGAATAAGGAGGAAGGGACAGAGGGAATTCGCATTCAGTCATTCAAAGGACCAATCAAACATTGCCGGGGAGCAGAGAAGAAACAAGGAATCAATCTGGACGTTAAGCTTACCCGAAACAGTACTGCCTTCAGCTCCTACTCCTAAAAACTAGCCTCAGATAATTAAAAAAAAAAAAGTTCCAACTTCTTGTTCCTCATATAAAGTTTAAACCTTTAAAAAGACTCCGTACCTCCACTGAAGAAGCGGAAAAAAAACAGACAGTGAATAAACATAATAAAGCAAGAAAGAATTACAGCATGAAGCTTTTTTCACACCTGAGATATGAAGAGGCAACAAAACTAGAGGTTTGTATGATGAATCTCATTGACCACCTTCGTTTTTGAAGGAAATACTCGTACCCATAAGTCAGAGTGTTGTTAACAGAAACAAGCTTATACACACAGGGAGGGAGGGAGGGAGGGAGGGAGGGAAAAACAGGGGAGGTATAAGTTATGAGCTATTCTGTGGAAGAATCAGTAAAGAGAAAAGGACGGATTATTCCAAGAAGGGCAGATGATGATGATGATGGAGTTGAAGAAGGAAAGCTCAGAGACAGCAGAAAATCTCTTGGCAGGTCAATAGCATCCCATTGTTCTCTTTGTAAACAAGAACGCTACCAGCTCTGAATTAAAAAGAATAAGCAAAACAGAGGAATCATGGGATTTAATAATTCAGGGTTGACAGGCTGTGATAGGTGGAGCCAGGCAACAACAAGAAATTGAATTTTTTTTTTTAAAAAACAAAAGCTGGAGGAGCAATGTTTGAATGAACAAGTGCCTGTTACCTGGGTGATATTATAGAGAGATAAGAGAGTGACAGATATAGAGGCAGAGGGAGAAGATCTTATTTAATATTTGTTCATGGGCACCGTTTGTCAAAGAGTTCAGTGCCAGAAGCACGTTCAACAGTGTTTTTTTCGTAAAGTGAAACAATCTTCTCCATATATTTACCTCGGCTTGTGTAAAAGTACTTCTCCACCGTACAAACGGACCATAGAGTTTTATTTTATGTATATATTGTATAGGTGATATTTTGTTTTGTTTTGTATGTGCTTGTGTTTCACTGTAACGTCTGGAAAAGGCGGGGGACCACAGTTTTATTTTATGTGCATTTTTTTTTTGCCCTTTTGGAAAATACAGTTATACTTGATACCGAGGATAATTCAAAAAAAAAAAAATGTTTCGGGCGTATTGCTTACTCTTAGAAATATTTAAACCATAGACACTTTTTTGTCTTTCTTAAAAATATACATCGGTCCTTCAAAACAAAATATAACTGCAGTATTTTTAAACCATATTTTTTTGGAAACATAACTTATTATTTACTAATTAATCAAATGCATGCTTTACACTTGTTATGGAATTATGTAGATTTTCAGTATTTAATTTTGTGTAAAACAAAAGAAATTGTAACTTTTGTCTGTTTCATTACCGTAAGGAAGAGTACATTTTTAAGTCATATAAATTAAGAGTGAATACTCCACAATTTAAATTAAACTTGACCTATTATGCTTAAATTGAATAATTGGATGATGGTATTATTATTCAATGTGGTAAAATTAGTCATGTAAGAGAATATCCCAATTGGGATGGGGCCTTTGGCAAGTGAACAAGATATTCGAGGCACATCATTGATATGCTATTGGATATTGGTCTTGTTTGACAACACATATAGAAGCTTTAAATTAAAAGTCAGTTCAACAGTATTTTTCTGTAAAACGAGATAATCTCCTTTACTGTTTACTTTGACTTACGTAAAACACTTTTCCATCGTGTTTCCAAACAAGCTCAGTTACCAAAGTTCAACAAATCAAACGAATTAAGTTATCCAACCCCCCCCTTCCTCCTCCTTTCTTTTTTTCATTCCTTTTTAAAGAACTTCAACCTCTCTGCCATTTGATTATTAATCTCCTTTAGTATTGTATACAAGATACAAATAATCAAATTATCTAAATTAAGTGCCTTTTTTAAGGTTGGTGAAAATTGGTTAAATGAACTTGTGCGTCCTGTTGTTTTTAAAAATACCCTGAAGATAATGTGGAATTAAAAATGAATAGAAAAAAATACTTGAGAGAGATCAGACTAATCATTAGTGCAATGATATAACATATAATTAATGGGGGACAACTGAAAAAAATGGTTAAAATTTTAGAAACTATTTAGGTGTATTTAATACAAATAGGATCATGTCAACCCTAAAAAGTGCATATTATGCGGTGCCAGGAAACGAGCTGGCTCACCAGCCCACCTCAACCCCCGGGTCAAACGGGCTGCCAAAATGGTAGCCCGAGCCCGTTTCGCTAGCCCGCCACCTTTTTTTTTCATTTTTAAATTTTACTTTTTTATTATTTTATTGAAATTTTCTATTTGATTTTTCGGAAGACAAATACAATACATTTCTAAAAAAATATAATCAACAATGTTTACAATACAAAAACATAATACATAATCAACAATCTCCAAAGCAAGTATACATCTATAATGAAATAATAAGGTTTAAAATTATATTTGAAACTATTGAAACATTGTAATCTTCCTATTAAAATAAAAAAACGGGATGGAACCTGCCTCAGCCTGTGGGTTGGCGAGCTCAGCCCGTGTGCTGAGCCCGTTTTCCAGCACTGATATTATGCTTATTTGAGTTCTTTTTATAAGTTATTTAAAAAACTTTAAATCTCATTAATTATATTTTAAAATTAAATAACGTTCAAGCTCTATTTCTATATAATATGTAAATTTCTCAAATAAAATAACAATATGCATTACAATAAATTTAAGTTGAAAGTGTACATTTACTATCATACAAAATTTAATAATATAATAGAATAAAAAATTATTGTCTCCAATATGTAAATGGAATAAGAATGAGCACCTCGGCACATGTGATTATGTGAAGTTTCAAATGTAATGGACTCAAATTTAATGAATTAATGTCTCATCAAATTCTTAATTTTGTAACTAAAACTCCAGATCTCATTGGGATTCCCCCTCATCACCTTTTATTGAATCTTGTGACTTTTCATGTTTGACTCACTTCCTCCTTCGTCCTCCCAAGATTTTGCTTGTATCCTCCATCTCTTCCTCTTTAAGAAATATAGATTGTTATTATTAATTATGAATATCACTCATTTCATTGTAAAATTGTAGTAAATCTTGTTTACGTTTTTTTTTACCAAAATCTTTTTTACGTTTTACAAGTCTTGAATATAGTCTAATGTGTTATCTTGATGTTTGCGTATTTTGGCTTTGGCACAAAGGGCTCGTCTAGGGTGACTATCTATGAGACAGCTCGGAAAAAATGCAAGAAAAAAAGTTGAGAAAATTATCCAGAGGTCCCAAGCAACACAATTAACCATAAAATGGTCTCAAAGATTCACAAAATTACCATAAGATTCCAAGAATAACTGTTGAGGTTGTCATTAATAATCTTATTAGCATTCATTAACAACCTCAGCAGCTATTCATGGGACCTTATAGTAATTTTGTAAATCTTTAAGATCATTTTGTAGTTAATTCTGTTATTTGGGACCTCTGGGTAATTTTCCCAAAGAAGTATTAGTCAATTGATGATTACATGCAATGGGATTGTTGTCAAAGCGGTTAGAAAAGCTAAATGCACGTTCAACAGTATTTTTTCACAAAATGAGATAATCTCCTTCATATATTTACTTTAACTTGTGTAAAAGTACTTCTCTACCGCTTTCCTAAACGAGCACAATATAATTATAAAATTGATGAATTAAACATGAAGAGGTAAATAACAATTCGCAATTGGATTGAATGATAATTAATTAAAATTAAATTTGATCAGTTATTTACTCTACATATATATAGATATAATATGTTTGATCTCGCTTTGTTAAGAACCTAACTTCATTAAGAAAACCCCCCCCCCCCCAAAATTATGTAATGACAAATTAATTTTCCTGACTTCACACAAATAATAATTTTCCTCTCACATCAATCTTAGAAAAATATATTAAAAAATGGTCATACTAAAATTGTGTCATGCATGCTTTTGTCTCCTACAACAAATGGTGCAGTGAAATAGCGCGAAAGTATAAATAAATGAATAAATTCAAAAAAATAGGGTAAGATATATTAGGCTTGAGTTACAAGCTAAGTTAAATAATTGAGTAAATAAAAAGTAGGTTAAGGGTTCGTTTAGTTATAAGGTTTTGAAATCTAGGTTTCAAAACCTAGGTTTAAAACCTAGGTTTTTTCTTTCATACTCTCTTTTTACTACTCTTTCTTACTTTCCTCTTTCTTACTTTTTCTCTCTTTCTCTTTCTTACTTTTCTCTTTCATACCCACTTTTTCTTACTTTTTTACCTCAAAATCTGTAAAAGCTATAACTTCCCAAACATAAATCACATTTCAAAACCTAGGTTTTACCTCGAAATCTGTGAAACTTAGGTTTCAAACCTAGCATCCAAACCAGCCCTTACAAGAACTAGCGCAGGATTCTCGTTTGGATGCAAGTAATAAGGACTAGAGATGAGTTGTGTTGGATCAGAAGCTGTGGAAGTGCTCGACATACTGGCATCAGTTGAGGCAGAGGAACTCGACATACTGGAGTTAGGAATTATTACGGCAATGGCGGAAGTGCTCAGCAACGCCCGGCATCAAGAGTTACCATGGCAGCGGTAAGAGTATTCATCCAAGGCTCTGATACCATGACACGACCTGTGAGCTGGAAATGCAGCAAGAAAAGAAAGGAAATACAGAAGGGAAGTCGAGGACTGAAAAGTAGTGTATGTTGACACGACCTGTGAGCTGGAATGCAGTAAGAAAAGAAAGGAAATACAGAGGGCAAGTCAAGGACTGAAAAGTAGTGTATATTCATTACTACCTTTGTACTGCATGTACAGTGCTATATTTATATACGTGGCAAAGTCTTGATAAATAACAAACTAGAACAAACCAAACTACAAGCCAACTACACAGTAACCGTGTAACAACCTAACTGGAAAATATAACCAACTACTAAAAGCGGG